>BRDA01002292.1:3910-14566 GCA_036984385.1 Crenuchus spilurus
CTCGAGTAAAAGTAAAAAGTATAGTGATATAAAACTACTCCTAGAAGTATATATTTTTCAAAAACTTACTCAAGTAAATGTAACGGAGTAAATGTCACTCGTTACTACCCACCTCTGATTTCTAATACTTGGTTGAAAACCCTTGTTGGCAATAACTGCCTGAAGTCTTGAAATCATGGACATCACTAAACGCTGTTTCCTTCTTTTAATGCTGCCAGGCCTTTACTGCAGCGGTTTTCAGTTGTTGTTTGTGGGCCTTTCTGTCTGAAGTCTAGCCTGCAACAAGTGAAATGCTGCTCAATTGAGTTGAGCTCAGGTGACTGACTTGGCCATTGAAGAATATTCCATTTCTTTGCATTGGTAAACTCCTGGGTTGCTTTGGGTTTATGTTTTGGGTCATTGTCCATCTGTATTATGAAATGCTGACCAATCAGTTTGGTTGCATTTGGGTGGATATGAGCACACGGTATGTCTCTGAATACCTCAGAATTCATCTGGCTGCTTCTGTCTTGTGTCCACTGGCAGGCATGCATGCCCAAGCCATCACACTGCCTCGGCTGTGGTTTACAGATGATGTTATGCTTTGGATCATGAGCTGTACCACACCTTCCCCATACTTTTTTCTTTGTTATTCTTGTAGAGGATGATCTTGGTTTCATCTGTCCAAGGAATGTTCTTCCAGATCTGTGCTGGCTTTTTAAGATGTGTGTTTTTTTTTAAAGCAAAGTCCAGTTTAGCCTTTTTATTCTTGAGGCTTATGAGTGGCTTGCACTGTGCAGTGAACTCTCTGTATTTACTTTCATGCAGTCTTCTCTTTATGGTAGATTTGGATATTGATACGGCTGCCTCCTGCAGAGTGTTATTCACTTGGTTGGTTGTTGTGAAGGGGTTTCTCTTCACCATGGAAATTATTCTCTGATCATCCACCACTGTTGTCTTCCTTGGGTGTGTTTATCAGTGCTTTCTTTCTTACTGAGGATGTACCAAACTATAGATTTTGCCACTCCTAATGTTGTAGCAGTTTCTCGAATGGTTTTTTTCTGTTTTCACAGCTTAAGCATGGCTTGTTTCACCTGCATGCAGAGCTCGTTAGATCACGTTTTCTTCACAGCAAAATCTTTCAAATACACACACCACACCTCAAATCAACTCCAGGCCTTTTATCTGTTTAACTGAGAATGACATAATGAAGGAAGTGAAATGTCCTGAGAAGGGCATACAAAGACAAGGTTGCGCAACTCAAACCCCTTGGAAAAAAAAAAAAAATAAAAATAAATAAATAAATAAATAAATATATATATATATATATGCTAGTGTTGTGTTGATAAGGTTTACTTGTGTTGAGAATGTAACTATTTTGATTTTCTGTTTGTAATATCAAATTAAATTAATCATTTTCTATAACCGAATTAACAAAAATAAAATGTTTTGAGAACATTTGGGATCATTAGAATGTTTCTTGCAATTTGTCGTGTTGGTCTTAATTTCACTGAGAATGGTCTTAAAAGGTCTTAAAGTCTTAAATTTAACTCACTGAAACCTGCAAAAACCCTTGGTGTTACGCCGACATCTGTTCATCAAAGCGGATGATCAGAAAGAAACTCCTAATTTGGCGTAGAGTGATAAACTTCTGAAGTTTTAATCTGTCTAACTGCTCATTAAGAGACAGTTTACTTCTAAAACTGATTTTTGTGCACGTACATAACATTGCTTTAAATGTCTAAAGCTAAGAGCTGAAGCTAAGGGAGCGTCTACAAAGTTACACATATAACGGCACCAGAGGGGTTAAAGTGCTTTAAAAATCACCCTTTTATTTTAGAAAATCATTTGAATAGTGTATTTTAATAGATATTTTAATTTAAACTTTCTACACAGTCGAGCTCAATGCAGTATTTAAGACCCCACGTTATTGGTTTATTTTTAATAGTTTTCTTTATTTAATTATTTCAGTGACTTGAGCTATTGCTCCAACAATTTGTACTTAAATTGAAGTGGCACCTCACTACTTAAATTTTAATATTTACCTTTTTTTGTGGTGACAGGATTTAATAATAAAAACATGATTTAATTTAAAAAACATTTAGTCTTGGAGGTGTAAAATACTGTCAGAATAGACAAGCTCAGCTTAAATGTTTTTGAAAAAATCATCACCAAAAATGACATTTAACAGTAATTTTTAATGAAATGTTATTCTAGGACATGTCCCACCACTTTCTGAAAGTGTACTGATATTATATACCAGATACTGTAGAGCACCTTTTAGAGATGCATCATTTGTACCATTTTGGTTCATGTTGGACTGTTTTTGCTGAGACTTGTCTGGTCCATCATATCCAGGAAAACTACGTTTTGATGTTTCAGTAAATGTTTTACAGATGTTGGCCGACATGTACTGTGAGATGGTGCTCCTGATGGTCAGTGGTGGAGTCATAGCTGCAGCTGCTCCCTCATCTTCATGTTCCATCAATCAGTCTCAGGGTGAAGGACTCTGTGTAAGTGCAACACAACCAACACCACACAACAGTACCAGAACCACACCCATCACAACCAAATCACCACCTTATGCAGTCACTACAATACCAACAGAACATAAACACTACAGTACTGACAGGACAAGATGAATCCTCATACAGGATGTGTAACGGTGCTAAAAATGATGTTTGTCCTGATTCTAATTATCCTGATAAACTTTTATTAGATTGATTATTAAATCTATTTCAGATCTGTACCGTCTCTCGGTCTCATAAAGAGTTCTGCTCATCTGGCAGCTGTATTTACACATTCCCCCCTACATTTAAGCTACTTCTGAAGGAGGAGGCGTGTAAAGTGACCTGGTACAACTCGGTGAGTCTAAACACACCATCCAAATATTAAAGTCTGTCTCAGGACAGATACATTAATCAGTCAGTCATTAAGATCAGTCAGTTTTAAGGCTTAATTAACCCTTTAATAAGCTAACTCATGTAAAGATTTAAATGTTTAATCAATCCTACCTTAAATCTGTCTGATGAATATTGATGTAAAAAGTTAATACTGCTGAAAACCAAATTTTAATTTTGTTTTTTAAAGACTGGATCGACATTGGCTCGTCCTGACTCGCTGAAATTTGAGAGTCCAGTTACAAGCATCTCAGAGGACCACCTGACCACCAACGAGCATGTAGAGGGACTTATACTGAACATCACCTTTAATGATGAACATGTCAGTTAGTACATATTTAAGTTATCAGAACTAATTTATACGAACGTCACTCAGAGCATCTCAGTTTAACTTAGTTTAAATATAAAATATGAGTTATTAATGAGATGTTTGTGTTCTGCAGGGCAAACTTCATTACTGCCAGGCTGTGTACACAGGTCAGTATTCACACTGCTTTATAACTGGGCCAGTGATCGCCGCTTGATTTCTGTCTAACGTGGGACAGAACCTTATAGGTATTTCATGCCTATTGAGGTTCTCAGAACAATCAGGAATTAACAGTTGACATCATGTTCTTCACAGTGTAGTCAGTCTGCTTTTTATTCCTACATGACTACGTGACACTTATTTTCATTTAATCAGAACACAAAACACAGTTCTAGTCAAAGTCCAGTAGACTTTAAACAGATGCTTAAGTTTGTGGGTAGATGACAGGAAAAGTTGATGGTTCATGGAGCTGGTGTCTGATGGGGGTTTTGGAGACTTTAGTTTTTTCTAATAGTGGTCTTACCATCCTCCTGCATGTGTGTGTGTGTGTGTGTGCTGGTAAATTAGTGATGTAAGAGTGGAGATTAGTGATCAGTTATCAGTGATGGAAATGTAATGGCACCAGTGGAGTGTACTGCTGTCCTAATGAATATTAAATGTCTTTGTTTTAAAGCTCCACAGAAGATAACAGCTCCTCCAACCACTGCTGGTAAGTTATAAGATGTTTATTTCATGACTTTGTGCTTCAGATGCTGTTTGAATAGTTCAGTATCACTGATATTCATCTTTAATGTGTTTTATTAGGTCAGCCTGGAAGTCTACCTCAGAGCCACGCTCACATCTGGATCCCTGTTCTGATTGTTCTGGGTATTCTGGCTGTTTGTTGTATCTTTGCTGTGATCTACTGGAAACGAAACAAATCACAAGTATGTCTGACATGTACACACCACAGGAACTGATGTCTGGAGCTAAATTATGTGAAGAGCTTCAATTAAAGTCTAATTTTATACTTTAGACAGAGATTATTATGTGTAATAGAAAAATGAGCCTCATTCCACTAAAAAATAAACAAAAATACACTAAAACAACTGCACTAGTCCAGACCAGAGTAACATTTAAAGGACATATATTTTTGTCATGTTAATTAAACATTTGCTAAGCTTGGATACATTTTTAATGCTACCTGAGATATATAAAGTCTCACTTCATCACTTCATATTTCATCTCTGTGTCATTCTCAGGCAGCTCTGATATAAATCTGGATCCATAATGTTTAGTAAATGTGTATAAAACGTCCTTCTCTAGTCAAACCCTTTAGTCTTTATATACAGATATATTTTATATAATAGTTTTAATGTGGCTGATTATTGTGTGTATAATGTGTAGTTACGTTCTCATAAGTTATGTTTTCTCTTATGTTAGGGAAGAAGACAGAACAGGATGAGGCGGTATTCAGCAATAACATGAACCCAAACCTGTAAGAGACTGTAATATAACTCAGTAATGTTATACATCACTACTGTTACTGTGTTACTGATGTTTAGAGACTGGTCTGTAATCATTATCACCTTTTTGTCTCCATCTCTTCTTCAGAGGGGTCTCTAGGAGTCTGCAGGACCATCTTCTGGATGATTTTATGGTGCCATCATCTCAGAGGAGCTTGGACTGAATATGAACAGTAAAGGGATGATATATATAGTGTTTAGATAAACTGAAGTATGCACATTGGCCTGTCGAACAGTTTTAAACCGGTTTTCCTTCTTTCTTTATGGTAGAAAATGCTTTGTTATCCATTAATGGTCAGTCCCTCCAAACACCATGAGGTTAGTGGGGTACCTCAAGGATGAATTTTAAGACCACTGCTCTTTGTGTTAGCCCTGGAAAGTGTCATCAGGAGGCATGGAATATCTTTTCACAGCTATGCTGCTGATACACAACTTTGTCGCTGTCTCCTGCTGGTACCCAACCAATTGAGGCACTTTTTAACGGTGTTTTAGATATAAAAGTTTAAATTTCCTACTGCTAAAACATGGAAAAAACTGAGATAATGGGCACAAAGACTCAGAGAGAAAGAAAGTGATTCACAAATTAAACACACTAAGACAGACATGCACGAGGCATCGATCGTTCAATGCTTTTTCGATACAACACTTCAAACTGATTCTGTAATACTTGATGCTTTTAATATCTGAGCATCTGCATCAGTACTCTGAATAAGTGAATCAAATTGTGTATGCAGATTTGACTCGGATGGGTGGCACACTCAAGCTAGCTGAAGCAACGCAGATACTGTCATTAGCATGGCAACACCAATAGATGTTTTCTTGCGTCCTTATTAGAAATCTCTCCAGTACAAAATGGGCAACACCAGCAAATTGGCTAATCATTTGTCCGACCTAAACACCCCGACCTCTGCTACCCAAATGAGTTTTCAGCTTTTCATAAAGTTAATGGCTGTGACAGAGAGCTTTCTTAAGTGCTTAGTGAAATAGTTTGTAACTGTTTACATCGACGATAAGCTAATTACTCGCCTTCACGTGAACTCGTGATGCTCACGTGTTCGCATTTCCATCGCAGTTAGGCTGTAAAGCATGTAGACTACCTAAATTGTTAAATTGAATGTGGCTGATTTTAAACGATAACACAAGTCTTTAAAATGGAGCAGTGGTTGTGCTCCCTAACATCGAAGTTCCGAACAAGAAATGTTCATTTATGTTGAAGGTGTCGCACAAACAGCATTTTATCATCTAAAGAGCATCTCTAAAGTGAGGCCTTTCTCTCCCTGAGCAGCACAAAGACTGACGCTTTATAACCAGCAGGTTAGACTCTAATGCTCTTCTTTCTGTTCTCCCAAAAGCTACAATCAACAATCTACAATCAACTCGAAACTCAGCTGCTCGAGTGCTGACTAAGACCAGGAGAACACACATCACTCCTATTTTAACATTGTTACACTGTCGGCCTGTTTGTTATTGTATTGATTTTAAATTTATTTTATTAGTTTATAAAGTACTACATGGTCTTACGTACAGCAGACTACAACATTCTTTCATTTTATAAACCAGGGAGGTGTTTCAGATCTTCCAGTGCCTCTCTTTTTATGGTGCTTTCATACCTGAAAGTCTGGACCATGTTCAGAACCAAGGCTTGTGTGTTTGTTACTTTGTATATATTTGGTTGGTTAGGTTTGTTTTCACACTGCATTTTTGCGAGCGCATCAAAGACTTTTACTATGACACTCATGTGATATCACTTGCATGCAGTGCGTCTTCCTTCACTCGACACTGATTGGTTTGTAGTAGGATGTACGTCTGAAATCAAATATATTTATTTTATATACTTTTATATTCTGCTGCTGCAGTTTCTTTAGGTTGCTCTGTCATCATCAGAATATAATTCAGCATTTTTAGCTGACTTTTCACATGTTAAGTGGACCAAATTTATATTAATCATGTCGTCTCCTCCTCGCTCCATGTGCTACCACGGCTCATGTTTACTGCTGTTCTGGTTATTATTATTCTGTTATTGTTGAATGTTGTTGAACGCTGGCGTCAACTTCCTGTATTTTGTCCGAACCTTCTAGAAAAGTGTTTTGACACTGCACACGAACCGGATCTTGGTTCAGTACATTTGGACGGAGACCATCACTTTTAGTCTGACCAAATTTTGCTGCTTTGGTCCGGACTGTGGTTCGTGGCCCCTTTCACACCTGCTGTTTTTATTTGGTTAACCTTAAGCTTGTTAGTCAAAGCAGAACAAATTTTTGGTGATGCTGCTTTTAGTCACTATGATTCAAACTGTTACAACAGCCTCTCAGTGGACCTGAGATCAGCTGAAAATATTAATATATTAAATTAAACTTATTTAGGCTGGTTTTTTTAGCATTAATATTTTTTCCTTTTTTAATTTATTTTTCTTTATTTCCATTTTTTTTCATTACTTGTGCACTTCTCACCAAAAGTTAATGAGCTGCTTTTATCTTTTCATGTCAGTCACTTGTAAAGCACTTTTGAGCTTTGATTTGTGAAAAGTTCTGTATAAATAAAGGATTGACTGATTGATTGATATACACTCTAAGTATTTATTACAGGTTTCTGCTGACATTGTAGGTATTTCGTTGTCTGGGGGACAGAAGAGATTTGTATTCAACCCCAAAAACAGCTGCACACAGAAGTCTGTACTTTAATACTAACAGGGCTGCTGGTTTCTTATCTAAGCTCTGAATTTGATAAGCGTTCACCTCTGATCAATTATACACCCTTTATTTTTTAAACTAAATAATATTTGCACTGTAAAATGAGAATAATAGTATACATTTTAGCATTACGTATAGTCTGTGAAATGTCTTCTGTTTTTAAAATGATGCAATTTATTAGCAAAAACATTCCAGTTTTTATTCTTACGCACAAATCAAGTCACTAATTCCATCAGCTGAAATGAGAATGTATACAGTATTCTCATTTTTATTACTGGTACTGTAGCATTGTTTAGTAGATAAGCATTTAGATTTTAGAAATTCAGATTTCAGAGGTGGAGAGGGTGGACACTCTTGATTCAGGGTGTGGATGGGAGGTTATAGTGCAGTGTGGGCTCGAACATAAATTTAATTAATAAATACATACACCGATTAAAACTAGTTACTATTAATAATATTCTAACAAAATAACTTGAGCATTATTATTAATATAATAAAATTAATACTAATTAAAACATTAATTATTAAATATGAATATACTGTTAAAAGCAGCATAAAATTATCAGACAATTATGTTTCTTGTTAGTCAGCTCATTACCACCAATTGTACACTAATGTTTGCACTGTATGGTCAGTAGACCTCATTTACATAAATTTATACCTAACTTTTGGATAAAAATGAGCAGAAATTCTGAATTATTTTGACAATAGTTCAACTTGGAGGTATGTAAATGGATGCGTTATCACAGACTGGTAGACACACAGACAGATTCACATGTTAATGTTTTAATATCAAACCTCTGTTATTAACCTTTTCATGCATGATGGACAGTTAATGACATCGTCTTCTATGACATTGATGCATGAAAGGGTTAAAATAGGTCTAGCTGATGTGACACAGACAGAATAAACTTACATGTTAACAACTTACAGGTGAACACAGACTGCTAACCAACTTGCAAAACACCAGTTTACAAATCCAGATGCTGTTTCATGGAGTGACAGCAGGGACGGCCAATCATGTTTGTAAGAAACGGCAGAGCCAATCAGTGAGCTTGTGGGTGGTCTAAAGGGAAACAGGCTTCAGCTTTAGCAGCCTGTTTTCTGCTTGGTCATAGTGCTCGACCCGTCTCAATTAAATATAGTGTAACATTGTTTTTGTGCAGAAAATACTGCAGGGGACAAAAACTGCCTTTTCAAGAAAACTGCCCCCCCCAGTAAATTATGTCCGTGTAAATAAATATGTACTTTGTACTAATGTACAAACAAACCTGTTCTTGTATTTGTGTGATGTAATTGCTTTATTTTTAAAAAGCTGTTAAAGTGACCTGTTTGACATGTATGTAAAAATTTCTGATTCATGTTTGTGTTGATTTGTTAATTAAACAGCAGGAGCTGCTCTTTACCTCATATAAAGTTTATTATGTGACTCATCACAACACAGTAACGCTTTAGTTTTAATGATGTATATTTTAAACAGGGGCTTGTTTTTACTTAATCTGAGCACATCTGTACTGTTTGTTAATTACAGTATAATGATCTGATCTGATTCAGTCTGAATGAGGAAACACTCAGTAATCACCTTAAACTGCAGCACCTGCTGGTCATCCTTTAAACACCAGCAGGACTCACCTTTACTGTCAGGAGTGACCCTCACATCTCTTCACTGAGTTTTAACAAAAAGATCAACAACAAAGATGTACAAAGTGTATTTAAGAGAAGTTCAGGAGGAGCCTCCTCTCACCTGTCTGTCTTCTCACATCATCAGTAAGTTCACACTAAACACATGTTCCTGCTCTCTCACTGCTCTGTCTTTATAAAGCTCGGATGTGATTGGCTGAGTTTATCAGGAGGACGTCTGCTAACAGTACAGTGTCCTCAGTGCTGAACCTCCTGCCTCCGGACACCATTAAAATAACTACAGCAGTGACTTTCTGAGGGTTTATCAGAGTCTCTATAACACAACTGACACTTGTTGTCCTGGGACACCAGAGGAGCTGCTGAGGAAGTTAAAAATGAGTGAGCTCCTATAGAGATTTAGTGTAAACGTACTTCTAAACCTTCATGCTCACTAATGCTGTTTATCACAAAACACACTTATATAAACACATCAGCACCACAACAAGAATAAATGCCTGTGTGTAAAAGCTGTAAAATAGAAAATTAAACAGTAAAATTTAAAGAAGATGAACTTTTAAAGCTTTCTCAAACATTTGTGATTAGACTTTAGATGTTGAACTAGTTTCAGCTTGTGTAGGGGAGTTTCTGTCACTAAGGAGATCATCGTGGACTTCAGAAGGACTGCTGACCCATATCTACCCATCCACATCAAGGGGACAGCAGTGGAGCATGTGAGCAGCTTCAAATTCCTAGGTGTTCACACCTCCGAGGACCTCACCTGGACGACCGGCTGCTCCAAACTGGTCAAGAAGGCTCACCAGCACCTCTTCTTTCTGAGGGCTCTGAGGAAGAACCACCTGACCTCAGCAGTGTTAATTTTGACAGGTGATTCTGATTTAGTTTTAGTCTTAGTCTTTTGACTAAAATGTATATTAGTTTTAGTCAAATTTTAGTCATGTAGTTAATTGTTAGTTTTAGTCTAGTTTTTGTTGATGAAAACTGAAAACATTTTAGTCTAGTTTTAGTCAATTAAATGTTTAAAATATTTAATCTAATTTTAGCAGTATTTTTAGTTATACTTTTAAATTGGAGCTATTTTAGACTGCTTACTGTTATTTTAATAAAACAATAGTCTTTAATTTTTGTTACATTTAATAACAAAACGACATCAGATTTTGTGGAAGAAAGTTGGCCTATTTTTCTTTTTCTAAAACACGTTTATTTAACTTTTACATGACTATCCATCCATCCATCCATCCATCATCAACCGCTTTATCCGGGGCCGGGTCGCGGAGGTAGCAGTCTGAGCAGGGAAACCCAAACCTCCCTCGCAAAAAGCCAGTGAGCCCTCCTCGAGCCTCATCTTGGCGACGAGGAGGTGTAGCTCTCCTCGGTCGACTCCACCGAGCCCGTAGACAAAGCCTACGGGGGACCTGCGGAGGGATCCCTCCACAAGGTCCGTACAGGGGGACCCTCCTCCGGGGCCCCTTCTGGGTCCTGTGCAACCTCTCTGATACAGAGAGCTGACCGGAGCCTTGCAGAGACACAAGGTGGGCTCCTCGACCGACTTCACAGACCCCTCTCCCTCCAAACCCAAAGGGACGAGTCTGACGATGGAGGCGCTGGGCCGGGGCCTATTTCGCCAACTACTACCT
>BRDA01002294.1:9686-28819 GCA_036984385.1 Crenuchus spilurus
TTATAGTTAACAAACGGAAGTCCTAAATAAATCCATATTATTAGAACTTTGTTAAAACAAAATACACAACCAAGATTCTGCTGCATTTCCTAACATCATCTCGTGTTGTTGGTCTAAATTCAGTGATTCACATCTTTTCAGAAGAAATAATGACACTGTACACTTAATACACTGTACATCTTAAAGTTCTCTGACCCAGAGCTGAGTTATAAACACATCGGGTGTGCTTACAGAGTTGTGTTACACACACATTATAACAACCTGACCAGAGACACCTGCACTGCAAAAACAAGCTGATTAATCACAGCTCATATTTACACACAATGTTTAAGCTTTGACTGGTCAAATGTCTTAGTCTATAGATTAAATGCTCAAATCCCTACTTTTATAAAATCAGCAGAGATAAAAGGTGCATATTTTTGTGTAATTAAATGAAAAATAAGTTGTTTCTTGCAGGTTTTTG
The DNA here is from genome assembly GCA_036984385.1 of Crenuchus spilurus. Lineage (NCBI taxonomy): Eukaryota > Metazoa > Chordata > Actinopteri > Characiformes > Crenuchidae > Crenuchus > Crenuchus spilurus. Next base: position 10,150 of record BRDA01002294.1, read on the forward strand.
ACGTGGTGTTAGCAACATGTTCAAAGCAACATTTTTGCTTGTTTAAGTGTCCTGTTTTTCTATGCTGTTCTAACAGGCTCCACACAGGATTATGTGTAAGTGGGGTATAAACCCCACATATGTCAAATGTCTAGGTGTGTAGATGTTACCCTCAAAAGCATTTTAATGTAGCTTCTTCAAAGGGGATTTTGTGGGGGGAGTATGATTTTGGCAATGCTATTACACTTGCCAAAATTACACTCCCCTCTTATCTGGCTCTCCTTGCTCGATCTGTCAGTTTAGGTGGTCGGCCATGTCTTGGTAGGTTTGCAGTTTAATTTAATAGTGTTCTCTAACAAACCACTGAGGCCTTCACAGGACAGATGTATTTACACTGAGACTGAATTACACACAGCTGAACACACAGGTATTAACTAATTAAGTGACTTCTGAAGGCAGTTGATCGCACTGGATTTTGTTTAGAGGTATCAGAGTACAGGGGGCTGAATGCTTTTAAATACTTCTGAATACTACACACTTAAGATTTTTATTTGATTAAAATTTTGAAAACCACGTATCATTTTCATTCCACTTCACAATTATGTGGTACGTTGTGTTGGTTTATCACTTAAAATCTCAGTGAAATACCTTTAAGCTTGTAGTTGTAAGGTGACAAAATGTGAACAAGTTGAAGGGGTGTGTAAACTTTTGAGCATGACTGTATATACATGCACACACACGTTTTTATTTGCAGTCTGTTATGTGCCAAGTTATTTTAGACTACCTTGATGCATTGGTGTCCCACATTGTCCCACACAAACGTAGTCTTTGTCGGTGAATTGGAATCTGGTCACCCTAGGTGAAAGGGAAGGACTGGACTAAAGGGATAATGGGATGATGAAAGAGTTTGGGTAGGACCGATGAGCGTGACAGCAACCATCACCGTGCTTTTCAGTTTCTGACCGTTTCTGCAGTCTGTGAGGGTTTGGTATGCCATGTTATCTGGTGTTGGTCCACTTTTATCAAGTCCAAAGTCAACGCAGCCATCTTCCACTAGATTTTAGAGCACTTCATGTTTCCATCTGCGGAAAACTTTATGGAGATGAACCATGGCAAGCCAACTCATGAGTTTTACACCATACATTCATAATTTACATGTAATGAATATCAGATATTTAAGTTTAGCTTTTAAATCCTGAACAAAAACTTGTTTATGCTATTCTAATTTTTTGATGTACAACTATGCCCATGGGAAGCATCTAGCATTTTCAAAGGGCAAGTGGGCATGTTAACAACTCTAATGAAATGGAGGGTCGGTCTCCTTCTTGTTCTAACTGTAGCTGAGCTGGATTAGATGTGGCTGCTGCCTTGCAGCTGTTTGGTTTTAGGCCTTGTTAAGATGACAGGCGTCCTTTCATTTGCAGGCTGTCATGTCGTACACATACTCCTGGCTAGACACGCCGTGGGGAGATGGAGACATGGGTACGTACGGAGTGGAACCTCTCTCTCTCTCTTCAGCTTTGGGGTTAAAAGGCAGAGGTGTGGAGGGTAATGCCTGTTGCATGAGGCCAGGGCCAGATGGCTGCTAAATATAGCGCAGAGCTCCTCTCAGAGTGGATGAATACACATGGTTTGTTCTACCCTGAGTCATGAGAGGCTGATGTTGAATGGAAGGAGGTTAAAGGGGTTGATACTGTTGATGTTAGGAAAGATCAGCTGACTAGTATAATCTGTATGGAGCAGATATTGTGTCTTTGTGTATATACAGATGTGTGCAGTAGTTTGTGCACCTTTAGTCAAATGATGTTTTATAATATAAAAATATGTTACTCAATACAATGTAATTTGTCCATTTTTATATTTTAGTGCAAAATTTTAACAACATAATATACACCACAGGCCACATCTTATGTTATTTAAAAAATATTCACTAAACAAAGCCTCATTAAAATGTGCAGAAGTTTGTTCTAGGGGTGCATTATCTGTTTCCATAGAATTGTATATATGAATGTTTGAATGCAAAATTTGCATTAATAAATAGGATGTGGTAAAAAAGTTCATTTGTGTTCATAATTTAATTTGCAAAAAAGTAAATTGTCATATATTTATTATTCATTACGTATGAAGTGGCCTTTTTTGGTTTTGTTGCTTTGGCTTACAGCTCATGATAATTAGAAATCCAACATCTCAAGTAATTAGAATAATATTGTAATAAATTACTATTCGACGTTAAAAAAAGGCTTGAAATGTCACTTTACATGTAATAAATATTAAATCAAAATCAAAGTAAAATATTTACTTTTGTGTTTAATTATGAACGCAAATGAACTTTTTCACCAATTTTTGTAGACACACTAGTTTAAGTGTGACAGTAAGAAATAGTCCATATTGTTGCACTATAGGTTTGCAGTTATTGACCATAGCCCATTTCTGTGCTTATAAGATGGAAACAAGAAATACTCTTTTCTGATTGGCTGGTAGGTATTTATTCCCATCAAGCACAGGACCACATCACAACATTGTATCAGTGCTGCAAAAACGCTGTCTGAACATAGTAATCATACTTGCTGGGATAATTCTGTATAACAGAACATCCATAAAGTAGAAGTAAAAAAAGTTTAATCACTGTTCTACAGGCTCTCCTGTTTGGTTCTTTGACCAAACGATGGTGAATATCTTTAATACTAATGAAGATCTGGTGATGAAATGTGTATTAAATACAGTCTGTGTGAAAAAGACTGACATGCAGGTAGATGAGTGTTCATCTTTATGAATGATCTGTGGCTGTCGGAGTGGAAGCTGGCGCCCGTTCAACCTTCTCCACCTCACCATAACATCACCACATCCACCTCATTACAATAGTACTAAATGGAGCAGAGAACATAATAATGTAAAGCTCAATAATGTAGGGCTTTATACCTCTCCAGCTCACCTGGCATTAGACATGGTGCCAGCAGGTTCATGTTTAGTCCTGTTCTATTGGCAGTACTACTCTACAGGGACTAGACAAGCTGTGTGTGTACATTTGTACATCTGTGTCAACATAAAGTAGCTGAAGGGTTGTCCACAAACATTTGGACACATTTGTCTATAGCACTCTAGTAGTGAAATGAGTGAGAATTAGATCATATGACTATTAATCTCCAGCCCGATTGCTCTGAATGGTAAATGGATGGCAGACCCTCTTCACTAACACCACTCTCCAGCTCTCTACTCAGCAGATGGTGATAAGTAGTGTCAGGACCTGCACTAAAACACAAAAACACACATCTCTCTCTCTCTCTCTCTCTCTCTCTCTCTCTCAGCAGATACAGATACTTGTCTTCATGTATTATTATCATTTTAAATATGATGTGAACTGCACATACATACAGAGGCCAACAATTGTGATTTGAAAATGATTAATAAATAATTTGCAATTGTGGTCCGTTATCCATGACCCATTACCTGAAGACTTACACCAGTCATATCAGAATATCCTGACCACCCCTGGCCTGAGATGCCATATGACAGTTTGCTGCATGTATACGTAAGTGAGCACACCAGTCAGTTGTATCAGAGAGTAAAACCATCATCAAAGGTAAAGGACATGATGTGACTGATGTTATGGTAGCGAGTAGCGAGTGAAGCATGGTGAAGGTAGCATCTCAGAAACCACTAACTTTATGGGATGTTCTAGAGCTGCTGCAGTGAAGGTACTGAGAATGGACGTGTGGTACATTGAGTCTTCCAACAGCATAAGACTGATGCCCCGAGGGCCATTGATGCCAGAGGGGAATGACTCCATTGAGTGATACAGAGTATTTAATGCACCACAATGGACCAGTTAACATCTATAATGAACACAGGAGCAGTGAGGAAAGTGTCATTGAGTGATGTCTAGGCCTCCGTGGTATAAAAATGGTTAAGGTGGTCATAATATTCTGATATGACTGTGTACAGTATCATATATACAGTACTATCCTACGCTCATTGAAAACCATTTATCCTGGTAATTAAGCTTTGTGAACCCTCCTGCCACAGCCCTGTCTCATTCCTGTCTCACTTTTTGTTTACGTTTTCCATGTGCCGTCTTGTCTCCATGTGCTCTGTTTGTTTACACCTTTGTACAGCACTACATATAACCTTATATTGATGGTTTCCATATTTGTATGTGTGTTACAGGCTCATGGGCAGATCGATCTCCACTTCATGAAGCTGCAAGTCAGGGACGCCTTTTAGCCCTAAGAACGCTTCTCTCACAGGTGAATTATCTACATTCATAATGTAAAGGGCAGCTGGTATGTTTCATGTGATGTAAAACTATTTTTTTTTCTTCCAATAGGGTTACAATGCAAATATCATCACCATCGATCATGTGACCCCACTGCACGAGGCATGTCTGGGGGATCATGTAGCCTGTGCTAGAGCACTCATCGAGGCCGGTGCTAATGTAAGTCCCTGAGCCAATCAGATAACTGCTGCTTGGTCAGCTCACTAAGGTATACATTTTCACTGTGTGTTTGACTTAGATAGGCTGTGTGTGCTGGCATTGTGATTTAGACTGAAAAGCTCAACTGTAAATGAATGGAACATTAGTACAGGTGCGTATAAGGTGAATGTGTACTATATTCAGGTCAGTGCAGAGATGTTTTCAATCAAGTCAGTCAGTCAAAACTTTACTTACGTAGCACTTTTCATACAAAATTGAAATTCAAAGTGCTTCACAAGTAATCCACAAAGTTACACGAAAGAATAAAATATAACAATGTGGAATAAAAGTAAAAATAAATAAATAAATAATATGTATACAGTACCAGTCAAAAGTGTGGACACACTTTCTGGACATTCAGTGATTTTTCATGATTTAAAAATGTTCTGCATTGTAGATTAATACTAAAGTCTAAACCATGAATAAATACATATAAAATAATTTAGTAAACAAACAAGTGTTAAACAAACCAGAATATGTTTATATTTTACATTCTTCACAGTAGGCACCTCTTGTTTAGATGCAGCTTTCTTGGCATTTTCTCAGTCAGCTTTATGAGGTAGTCACCTGGAATGGCTTTCAGTTAACAGCTGTGTCTTGTCAAGAGTTCATGACTTGCATTTCTTGCCTCTTAATGTGTTTGAGACATCAGTTGTGTGTCTACTTTGAAGAATCTAAAATCTAAAACATGTTTTGGTTTGTTTAACACTTTTAAGTTTACTACATGATTCATTATGTGTTCCTTCATAGTCTGGATGACTTCAGTGTTAATTTTCAATGTAGGGAACGTATATAAAACCAGATTAAGTGGATTTAAATATATCACTATTTTCAGCTGCTCTCACCTCGACTGGGAGGCTGTTCCAATTTGGAGACCTTCCTGGTTTATAAAGTGAAAGCATATTGAGGTGTAGTCTGGGGTAAGACCATGTAGTGCTGTATAAACTAATAAAATAATTTAAAAATCAATTCTATAACTAACAGTTAGCCTGTGTAACCACCAGTGTTGGGAACGTTACTTTAAAAAAGTAATTAATTATAGTTACTCACTACTTGTTAAAAAAGTAACTTAGTTAGTAACTGAATTCCTCTATAATAAAAGTAACTCGTTACCAGGGAAAGTAACTATTTGCATTACAGTTAAAAAAAGTTATTTGTCAAAGAATAAGGATTTTTTGAAAAAGCAGTTTTCACAGTCAGTTGAAATGAGTAGAGCAGAAAGGTGTTTGTACATAACTTTTGAAATTTATTGCACATCAACAGACCAGTGCAAGATAAAATCCTTTAAAATACCAAATCTTTGTTAAAAAAAAAAAAAAAAAAGGCAAAAGTAAACAGTTACACTATATAAAGTGCATTTACATCTATCAAATTCAATTCTCTCAACCTGAGACAACTGGTTTGTTCACAACAGAAGTAAACTTAACAACAAAACCTCTATAGTCTTATTCTTCAAAAATCAAGCCTTTGCTGCTTAGTGGACTTTGCTCCGAGTCCTTTGCTAGTGGACGGTAGTTGCTAACTTTGTAGCTGCGTGGGTCGTTGTGAGATACTTTATTAAATTAGAGTTGCTTACAGTGGATGTCGACAAAGTCTTCGCCCGAGGACATAATGTACACATTACATGCACGTTTTTGCCTTTAACCTCAATGAATTTAAAATAATGTTTATATCGCCACCTTGAAAATGCTAACTTTTCTTCGGCTTGGTCCTCTCGGCACACGTGTAAAAACACTGGCTCTGATTGGCTACCATAACGCTGCCTTAGCCAATCGCTTACTGACTTAAGTTAAACAGGTGTTACACCGAGAACTGTGACCTATCAAGATCTGTGACTTCTTCTATCAAGTCACAGATCTCGACAGGTCACAGTTCTCGGTGTAACACCTGTTAGTCCTCACTAGCCTGAGCAGAGCTCCGCTCGGATTACTGTTAGTATATCAATATATAGTAACGCACCGCTTTTAATGACCAGTAACGTCAACGGCGTTATAACGACAGGAAAAGTAATTAATTATTTTATCCCGTTACTGACAAAATGACGTCGTTACCTAACGCCGTTATTTTTAACGCCGTTATTCGCAACACTGGTAACCACTGTAAAATAGGAGTAATGTGTGCTCTCCTGTTGGTCTTAGACTTAGACAGCACTTGGGCCCACATTGCTGTAAAAAGGTCTCTGTTTGAACAGTAATTTCTTGATGTTTGGAAGTGTTGGAAGCAGGAAAAATGGGTGAGCATAAGGACCCGATGACCAAATTGTGACAACCGGGTCAGAACATTTTCAAAACAGCGGATCTTGGCTGGCCTACCTGGTCAGATCTCACATTTTATTGCCTCATGATTAGCATACATGTCATTGTGATTAGCTGTTGTAGATGGCTAAATGTGGAATAGGATGCTTTCTTACCAGTAGAGTGTCCAGAAATGAAACCTCAAGCATAGGTTCCGCAATAAAACCGTAATGCTTTGGCACTCATCAGTGGTACCTACTGCAGTACTACATCATCCATTCATTCAGTTTCCTGGCCAATCACCACCTGCTACTTGACTTTAAAAAGAAAGCAATTCACCTCCGTAGGCGCTGATTCGTAACTGTCATCCTCCTTCCTCCCCACAATCACCAGGTTGGCCCCGGTCCTGTTGCCTGGGGGGTGGCTCCGCCTCTGCCGCCCATCTATCCAGCCGTGTCTGCTCTAGACCACATGCTGTAGCCGGGGCCTACGCCAAAGACCTTAATAATTAACCTCTCCGCTAATATCCTCTTTTAAACTAATACTGGATGAAGACATATTGAGGGGTACAAATAGTACGGCTAATTAGGGCAAACATGAGGAAGCAGAGCTGTGAAACAATATACAGGTGAACATGATAGCGAGGTGGGCTTGGCGGCCAGGACAGAGGTGGGACTGGGAAGTAAACACAAGAACACGTGGACAATAATGAAGTGTAACATTTTTAGTACAGCTACTATACAAATATGAATTAAACATACTGCAGCTAGATTGAACCAGTTGGCATTGATACAGTCTGAGGGTTTACCTGCCCCTGATTGTGTTGTATTGAGGCAGTGCTGTGTGTGTTTGTATGCACTAGGTGAATGCTACCACTATAGATGGGGTGACCCCTTTGTTTAATGCCTGTTCTGCGGGCAGTGCCACATGTACAGAGGTGCTGCTGGAGCACGGTGCCAACCCACAGCCTGAACTGTGCCAACCCTCGCCCATCCACGAGGCCAGCAGTAAAGGTGGGTTCTAATGATCATGTTCTTATTCTGGACCTGAAGAACAATGTGTTTAAGCACAGACTGCTGTTAAAATTGTTCAAACCAGTTAAAAGGAGAATAAGCTCCCAAAACACCCCAAGTTTGTTTTTTTCTATTCTTCTGTTTGTGGATCCTTTGACTCTAAATTTTAAAACGTTAAAGCTGCACATGAGCAACAGCTGACAGAATGAAATGAAATAATTTAAAATTAATTAATCAGTCAATTCATTAATCAGTCGCATTCAGCTATTTTCAGTTGACACAGATGTGCAAATGCACACACAGCTTGTCTAGAAGCCGCCAATAGAATAGAATTAAACATGAACCTGTTGGCACCATGTCTAATGCCAGGCATGGCCTAGAGGGCCAGAGAGCTGTGGAGCAGTGGAACTGTGTTCTTTGCTCTTTCCCAGGACTTTTGGGATGAGTTGGAGAGTTGAAGATGAGGTGGTGGTGGTGATTATCAACATCCTCACCCCTAGCGATCTTGTCGCTGAATGCAATCAAATCCTCACAGCAATGCCATGCAAGCCTTCCTTGGACAGTAGAGACAGTTACCACATCAAAAGAAGGATAAACTCTTTTAACCCTTTGGAGTCAGTGCTCCCATATTAATGGAATTCTGCAGAAACACTTAGTTAACTTTGCAAGATTTTATCCTAGAAACCAAACTAAACATACCCCAGAAACCTTAAAGGGTCTACTTTTCAAATATATATAGCTTGAATCAAGATATAGTTTTAGATGTTTGAGCTTAAGTAAGCAGCAACACGTGTGTGAACTGTGCATTTTTTCCATCAAGTGACGTAATCTGTCATTCATATGATAATGACAAGGTAATTTTGGACATAGTGTTGATGGAATAGCGGCCGTGGAATGTGTGCAATGTGAATGTGATCACAGACATCACAACTCTCATCTCACACGTATCACATAAATATTCAGTCTAGGAACCACTGATTGAGTAAAACGAGTGAGTGTCGCCTCACATTAGTTAAGCTTTAGAAATAAAACCACATACAATGTCTAAAAACTGTAATGACAGTGTGGAACCAACACCTCTGTTTATTCAGCTCTGAGCTCATAAGTCTTGGCTAGAATTTTTAAAATTATTTTTGCCAATTTTCTCCCTTTCCCAATGTGGTAGTCGTCAATTAACCCATCCCATCCACTAGGGGGCTCTCCTCATCACTTTGACTGTCCCTGACTCTAGGAGGGTGAAGACATGCACAAGTCTCCTCTGCTGCATGTGATACATACACTGTCACTGGGGAGTCAACACGTTCGGAGGAAAGTGCAGTGTTCCCAGCTACAAATGGACCAATCAGTAGACGCCTGAGCCAGCAGACATTGCAATGTGTGAGTGATAGAGAGAGAGAGAGCGGCATCTACCCGCCCAGAGAGAGCATGGCCAATTTTTGCTCTCTTAGGCCCCGGCTGTTGATGGCAAACAGCATGACCGGGATTCAAACTTGCGATCCTCTGGTCATAGTGTCAGTGTCTTAGCCTGCTGAGCCATTCGGGGCCCTTTGGATAGAAATGTTTGGAGTGTTTTTTCACAATATATCAGCACATCCAAAAATAGGTTTTTGTTATTTTTGGTGTGATCCTACTTCAGCTTCTGTATCTGCTGAGCTGAAGTTCTGGTTATAAATACATTACAATCCCCCAGTCTAGATACATCTCAGGTATGGACAAAACTTCTGCTGTGTTTACTCTTCTTTTTAGGAAGAACGGCATGTGTGGAGGCTCTGATAGCGTGGGGGGCAGACGTGGATTACGATATTCCTCACCTGGGAACTCCACTCTACATCGCCTGCAGCTCCCGCGAGCTACAGTGTACTCGGAAACTTCTAGATGGAGGTGAGCTAGGCTGAGACTTCAGTCGTCCACTCACTGTTGACTCTGTTAGACATTCCTACCTTGTGGGTTCACCGTGTAGATGTAAAGTCAGAGACAGCAGCTCAGGACAGTTTGTGTTGGTCCTCTAGTCCTGACCCTGTTGACTGGTCACTATTTTCACTCCAGCAGTGACACTGAGGTGTTTAAACACACCACCACCACCACATCAGTGTCACTGCAGTGCTGAAAATGATCCATCTGCTCTGTAATGGACAGATGGACTACAGTCAGTAATTGTAGCACTACAAAGTGGACCAAAATGCTCAGTGGAGCTAAAATGCACAATGAGTGTAGATACAAGGAGGTGGTGTTAATGTTATGGGTGATTAAGCCTGAGTATGTTAAATGGTTCACAGAGAGCTCATATTCACATATTTATCCACAAACACCAAATTTAGCTTGTTTAGTGTATGCTAATATTGCTAACAAACACTGGAATTCAATAGTCACCTAACATTTTGTTTTTGTCAAAATCACTAAAACTTCTCTAAACTCATCCACATCTTAACAAAGGCCTCACAGACTAGTGGACGTGGCACATTATGACTTACTGTGATCTTTAAAAATGAATAAAAAACACATAAAAAACAAATTAAAAACATATAAAACTACAGACAGCAGCAGGGAGGAAGACCCGATTCCTCCATATTTATGGCAGTTGGCAGCACTAAAACTGACTCTAGATCCTACTCTTACTTGGACTTGAGAGTTTTGGTGATGGATTGTGATGGAAATGACTATTTAGGTGACTATTTTGGTGGCTATTCTCAAGTTTGTTAGCAGCAGTAACTTTGCAGGTGCTGTTAAATAGTAAAATACAACATTTTAAAAGTTTGGCCAAAATAAGCTTTTGGTGGAGGCTGGCAACAGCTTCTCTTCTTTGAAATGAATGTATTTTGTGAGGTTTTGTAAAGATTTAACTTCATGCCCTAGGTGCCAATGTGCAGAAAGGACGATTCCTGGACACTCCGCTGCATGCAGCTGCGCAGAAAGATTGCCCAGAGATTATTAGAGTGCTGCTGGAGTTTGGTGCAAATATAAATGCTCGTAACCTGGAGCTGCAGAAACCGGTGGAAACAGCACCCCCTAGCAGCATGGCAGAGGGCATACTTCTGCTATATGAAGGTAGGCATCATTGCAAGAACAATCTAGTTACATTAGAATTAAATATAAAACATAAAGCAGTGATATTTATGCACATATAAGTACAATTTTCAGATGTTTTCATAAACAGATAAAACATCAGATTAAGATCAGTGAACATTTAAAATGTGCAGCTTTAAAATGCTTAAGCTTGTTTTAAATACACATGAGAAGTAATTAAAAGTGCAATAGTGGAGTTTGTTTTAAATTAGATCTTTCTGTATTTGCAGTCACGCCGCCCACGCTGAGCCAGTTGTGTAGGTTGAGTATCCGAGAGTATTTAGGACGGACCAGGCTGCACCTCATCCCCCAGCTCAGACTTCCTACACTACTCCACAGATTTCTACAGTACAGATAAACCTCTCTTCTTCCCTTCTTCTTCTCTCAAGTGCATTTATTACACTCTCTTTGTAACTTCCAACGCACAACACTTGTTTAGGTACGAGTTCCCTTCACTCACAGTTCTTTCAAAATTGGATTGAATGCATTATATTATTATTATTATTATTTAACATAATTTAATATATATTATAACTCAATCATTACATTTTCAGTAAATATCATTTCTACTCTAAAAGTAGCAACAGCAACATCCAAAATGAATGTCTGTGTCACTGTGTGCCCATTAAGATGTGAAACGAAACCACCTGCATACACGGCCAGTGATTAAATGTGTCAGTTGGATGCAGATAAATCATATTTGGTGCATCAGAAGTTGCTATCCTTGTTTTATTACGTTGATATACACTCACTGGCCAATTCATTAGGAACACATAACTTGTATCTCTGCTCATTGTCCATTTTAGCTCCACTCACCATACAGGATCACTTTGTAGTTCTACAATTACAGACTGTAGTGCTGTAATCTGTTTCTCTGTATACTTTGTATGGTTCTTCAATGAATAGGACTCCCACAGAGCAGGTGGATCATACTCGGCATTCAGTGACACTGATGAGGTGGTGGTGTGTTAGTGTTTGTATGAGTGGGTCAGACAGCAGAGATGCTGGAGCTTTAAAACACTACAGTCATGTGGAAAACAAAGTACATCCTCTTTGAATTCTGTGGTTTTACATATCAGGACATAATTAAAAATATATAAATCTGGTGTTTTGGTACATCTTATAATTAGGTAAATACAACCTCAAATGAACAGCAGCACATGGCAAATTCCACATGTCATTATTTGTTTAGCAAAACTTAGGCCACAATGTAGAAGTCCTGTGTGAAAATGTAAGTACACCCTTAAGCCTAGTTCACACTACACAATTTTAGTCCAGTTTTACAGTCGTAGACAGGTTTTTATAGATCTCTGACAATTCATAGACAACAGGGAAACTGCACTGCAGAAATAATGTGATTGATTATATCTATGATCAATGCAATGGACAGATGACATAAAGCTGGCAACAGTGTGTATGTAATATAACTGTAACTGTATTGCCGGCTCATAGCCAGCGCGCTGACTGTACTGTTCTATTCTCATGACAAAACGTTTTTGGAGACCAGTCAGGAGCCTGTGATGAAAAATCTTGTATTTCATGACCCCGTGTCGCCAACCAGTCATGTAGTGTGAAAGCCAAAACAACTGAAAGACTTGCAATTACAGCTCAATCAGTCATGTAGTTTGAATGATACAACGACCGCTGACCCACAAAGTCATGTATTGTGAACCTGGCATTATTGCTTCTACAGGAATTAAGAGGGTAATTAGCAGACGGGTGCTGCCAATTAAATGCCCTTGATAACTTGATCAGCAAATGTTTAAAAGTAAACTTTTTGGAAGTTTGCTGGACTGGAGTATTCAGATTTGTGTCAATACAATGCCAAGGAAGAAAGACATCAGCGGTAATGTTTCTTAGTGTTGAATGATGAACTTTAAACTGTTTCAAACTTATAACCTTTCACAGATTGATGGGCAGCAACAATTGCTTCTCTAAGATTATTCACAAGTTGAAAACATTCAAGTTGCCAGTCTTCCCAGGAGTGGACATCCCATCAACGGGCAGACTGTGTAATGCTCAGAGAAACTGTAAAAAAACCAATAGCTACATTTCAGACTCTACAGGCCTCAGTTAGCATATTAAATTGTTCAAGCTCATGACCCTTAGAAAAAGACTGAAGAAGTATGGCTTGTTTGGCTTAATATGTCTTTCTAAAAAGCACATGCATGGCATAAGTTTCTGAAGGACTCTATGGAACAATGTCTTTTGGACAGACCAGGCAAGTGTAGATGTTGGCCATAATGCACAGAGCCACATTTGATGAAAGTCGAATACAGCATATCAGCACAAACACCTCATACCATACCCAGTGGTGGAGGGGGAATGATTTGGGCTCGTTTTGTAGCTACAGGACCTGGACAGCTTGCCATCACTATGTCAACCATGAACGCTTCTGTATACTATTCTAGAGTCAAATGTGAGGCATTTATGACAGCTAAAGCTTGGCTGACATTGTGTCATGCAACAGGACAATGATCCCAAGCACACCAGCTAATCTTCATCTGTCAAAGTCCAGACGTCTACCCAACTGAAATACTGTGGTGCAACATTAAGAGGGCTGGGCATAAATGAATACCCACAAACTTCATCGAACTACAACAACATTGTAAAGTAGAGTGGGGAAAAATCTTCCAAAATGAAGAAAGATGCTGATAAAGTCACAGAAAATGATTACGTGGTTCTACAAGCTATTGATTATTGGGGTGTACTTAATTTTAGTTGGAATTTGTTGTGTGTTGCTTTTCATCTGAGGTGTATCAACCAGATTAATCTTTAATTATGCCCTGATACATAAAACCACAGAATTCAAAGATGCTGTACTTTGTTTTCACTTGACTGTTGACTATTAGACACGCTTACCTTGTCGGTCTACCTTATAGATGTAAAGTCAGAGACAGCAGCTCAGCACAGTTTGTGTTGGTCCTCTAGTCTTTCATTGATGCTCACAGGATGCTGTTGGCTGGATAGTTTTGGTTGGTGCACTATTCTTATATTGGTGTTTAAATACATCAGTAACTCTGCTGTTTCTGATCTACTCATATCAGCACAACACACACTAACATACCACAACCACGTCAGTGTCACTAGAGTGCTGGGAATGATCCACCTGCTCTGTGAGGGTCCTATCCATTAAAGAACAGGGTGAACAAAGTATACAGAGAAATTGCTGAACTACAGTCTGTAATTGTAGAACTACAAAGTGCACCTTCATGCTCAGTGGAGCTAAAATTGACAGTGAGTGTAGATCTATGGTATGTGTACCTAATAAAGTGGCCAGTGGGTGTATTATGATTCATGTGCAACCACTTGACACAATTTAATAATGTAAATGCACAATTTGTATTCCCGTGTATTTCAGTTTTATAATAACTGACTTGTAGACAAAATCAAAACTGTCTGAATATCTGCATGGAGGCCTTGGCTTGACGTTATCTTGACATTAATGCAAAAATCTAATTTGTAGATTTCCCCAGCTGAGAAAGTCATTGATTCAAGGCATGTTTGGCGTCTGAAGTTTGCATGTTTTTAGCTTTCCACTGGATTGATTAGGCTAATGTAGCTGACAAGTAATAAAAGCTTATGACTGTGCAAAAGTCACCTTACTTAGTCTGGCAGGGAGCAGTGCTATCCCACTTCTGACACCAGTGTGGTAGTGGTGAACAAGATTTCCATTCTACAGAAAAATTAGATATATAACAAAAAGCTAGCTTAGGTTTTTTGTCAGCAAAACCTAAAATGAACTGCAGATGCTACTTGTAGCTTTTGGCTATGCAATTTATCATTTGCCAATTTCAGTAAAGGACAGTTCTATGCTGTCTTAGGTGTCTGATGATTTATGCAGTCAGCATTATGGTAATTGAGTGGCTATAAGTCACCTTACACATCTTGCAGGGGGCCACTCTATCCCACTTCTGACACCAATGAAGCACTTATGAAAATGATTTCCATTCTACAGGAAAATGAGATATCTAACAAAAAGCAATCTTAGGTTTTTTGGCAGAAAAACGTTAAATTAACTATGGATGCTGCTTCTGTTTTTGCTATACAATGTATCATTTGTTTGACTCCATCGCTTGTTAGCTGCCTTTGCCTTTTAACTCTAGTGCAGAACTAAAAAACCTTCAGACACAAAACAAGTCTGGTTGACTAAATTATTGAAAAATAGATTAAATTCATTTTTCACCTTTAATTACCTGTAACAAGAGAGCAGAAAAATGCTAAACTAAGACTTCCACTTAGTTGTTCTGACATTTCTGATTCTGTGTTATGTCAGTCATTGCAAAACATTGTGGCTGAACCATGTCTATAATTTGAATGTTATTTTACACACTGCACTGTTTGTTCTCTCTGTAAAATCCAATTTGATATGTTTAGTCTGCTGAGCTAATGTAGAATAATCACAACTGTATAATATTATACCAAAACAGGGCATGCTACAAAGTCCTCTGTGGAAATAAAGAAAATGGGAAAGTTTACAATCTTCCTGCTTTTTTTTCTTTTTGTTATGTATTTTACGTGTTTTGTGTATTAAAGCTGCAACTATAGGGCAAACATTATATATAATAATACCTGCATAACAATGGTACTGTGGTCAGAAAATGACCACTGATGAACTGGGTAAAAATTCTTTGTGGAGACTTTACAAATACTCAGTTTTCTATGGTAGAAAGGTGAGGCTGAACAGTGTCACTACTTTTTAGCTCAGTATTGGTGTCTACCACAAGTTGTTGACAGTGAATTTATAGATTAGTACAGCTCTTTACACCAGTTTAGTCCATATTTTGTGCATTACATCATGGGATGGAATAATATTGAGGATATACAGTACTAGAATAAGAGATATTAGTCCAAAAACAACTGCAATAAACACTATTAATCACTAGAATAGGAGATATTAGTCTATAAACAACCTCAATAAACATAAATCACTGGAATAGGAGATATTAGTCCATAAACATCAATAAACAATAATAATCACTAGAATAAGAGATATTAGTCTATAAACAACCTCAATAAACACTATTAATCACTAGAATAGGAGATATTAGTCTATAAACAACCTCAATAAACATAAATCACTAGAATAGGAGATATTAGTCCATAAACATCAATAAACAATAATAATCACTAGAATAAGAGATATTAGTCTATAAACAGCCTCAATAAACACTATTAATCACTAGAATAGGAGATATTAGTCCATAAACAACTTCAATAAACACTACTAATCACTAGAATAGGAGATATTAGTCCATAAACAAACTCAATAAACACTATTAATCACTAAAATAGGAGATATTAGTCCATAAACAACCTCAATAAACACTATTAATCACTAGAATAGGAGATATTAGTCCATAAACAACCTCAATAAACACTATTAATCACTAGAATAGGAGATATTAGTCTATAAACAACCTCAATAAACTCTATTAATCAATAGAATAAGAGATATTAGTCCATAAACAACTTCAGTAAACTATTAATCACTAGAATAGCAGATATGTGACCCCGCCAGGGAAAACCAGGTCAAAGTCATTCTTTTTTTTCAAAATTTGTTTTTTTCAAAACAACTTTTTTGTTAATTTAAGTTTTGCTTTTGTTCAAAATATGTACTCCGATAGATATTTGAGACTATCTTTCATTTACAGCAATAATACCGAATGGCTACGTTTTGTCGCTAATGTGAGTGACATGATATTGACATGATATCTCAATAAGTTGCCCAGTGACTTTGGCCTGGTTTTCCCTCGCGGGGTCACATATTAGTCCATAAACAACCTCAATAAACGCTATTAATCCATAGAATAGGAGATAGTAGTTTTTAGGTAGACTGTGTTTGATAAAGAAAAAGTTTATCTTGTTCTACGTTAGTGAAATAAGTTATAGCAGCACAAAGCACACATCCACAATATTCCTACATCCCATGATGCCTTGTGTGAAATCTGAACTAAACTTCTACCGTAAACAGCTGTACTAAAGTATATACACTCACTGTAAACAACCACACTAAAGTATCTGGAGCAGCAGTCTCCAAACGGCTTTTATAAAAGGTTTTAAAAGACAACAACAGCACAAAAGAATCTGTTTACTCGGCTTCATCATTTTAATAAGAATCATCACGTCATGATCACTCCGTCTTTCTCCTCAGACAAGCTCAGTTGTGAAGTCACGGTGAGTTTTCCTTGTACCCATCGGACATTTTACAGATTGTAGCAAATTATAAAAAATAAATCGATCGTTAAAATGAGAAACAGTTTTGTATATTCTGCTCCTACTGACTGATGGACAATGTTGGCTACAACCTGTTCAGTGTTGGAATTAGAATAAGAGAACAAAAATGTACAAATAAATGAATACATACATACAGTTCACAGTGCATTTTGATGAAAAAGGTCTCAATCTCTAATGTTTTCGTCAGCAAACCAATATCAGTTGTTCCTTACCCACAAGACAGAAGATAGAAATGTTTAGGCTACACTTAGAGTTGGATATATTTTGAACATAAATGTCTGATATTCAGGTTCCACACATGCTAATACAGATGTTGTTCAGTTGTTTTTAAGTCCCTAATTTAAGGCACACACTCTAGACACCTATCAGAGTCCTTTCCTAAAAAAATCATCACTTTCTTCTTTCTTTGAGTTAACGTATTGCCTGAATTCTCAGCGACTGTAAGAAATTGTGTTTAGATTGTAACTGAATGAGCACATTCAATAAATAACATCAATAATAATAATATAAATACACACACTATACTATGTCCAAAAATGTGTGGACACCCCTTCTAATGACACAGCTTGTCTAGTCTCTGTAGAGAAGTACTGCCAATAGAATGGACTAAACATGAACATGTCAGGTGGGCTAGAGGCATATAAAGCCCCCCAGCATTGAGCTGGTGGAGTTAGGGATGAGGTGGGGTGACCTCACTAACACTGAAATCTAGTAAAAAGCCTTTCCTGGACAGTATAAACAGTTACTCCAACAAAAGCAGGATCAACTTGTTTTCAGAAGAAAGAATGTGATGAGCAGGTGTCCTACTTTTGGAAACCCTAAAACAGAAGTCCCTGAATAAGAAGCAGCATTCTTAAATCAAAAGTATGATCCATCCTTTCCTGAAAGCCTCCCATCTATTAAAGCTTGTTCTGTGGTTCTAAAGAAAAAGTGGCATCTACAGCTCATCACGGGGCACCCGTGCCAAGCTGGCTGAGCGCAAAAGCGAGGAAATCTCATTTAAGATCCAGAAAGTTCTTTAAAAAATCTACATAAGCAGCGAGCAAGCACACGTGCAGATAAAAACATTCAGAGCTACTGCATGAGCTTCATGTGCATCAGAAACATCAGAAATAAAGAAAAACTATGTTCAGCATCAGGACCATTTGACTTAACAACCAGCTGTTTCCATATGGATCAACGGTGAAGCTAGAATAGTGATGCATATGTGAACCAATAGAAAAATAAACAAAACAAACACACAGTTCAATGGCAAAACATCGTCTGAATCACAGTTGAAATCATTCCTTCATTCTTCACAGATGTCCATTTTCTCTCACACAATAGAGGCCTCTGTGATGCTGACGTCCTTGTCCTTGACTGAATACTGTTTACACTCTTCTTGTGTGTGTGTGTGTATGTGCTGTGATTGTGTGCTTAGAAGGGGTTCAGACGTATACCCGTCCCCAGTGGAGAGAAAGGGTTCACCTTGGCCCACATCAAGGCATCGTTGAGTGAAATGGATGACTTGCCGTCCTCCAGGAAGAACACTGGACCCTTTAAATCAGAGCAAGCAGAGTCGGGTACACACTCAGTGGTCACTTCATTAAGTACAAGGACCTTGTACAGGGCTTAGACAATGAAAGTGAAACACCTGTCATGTTAGTGTGGGAGGTTTCATGGCTAAATTGGAC
>BRDA01002296.1:0-17937 GCA_036984385.1 Crenuchus spilurus
AACTAGTACTGCTGGCGCCTCTAAGGAGCTATCTATTTTCACGTGTCTGACAATGGAGTCTCCTATAACCAGAGTACTTTTAACAGGCTTCACATCGGGTGTTTCACTGAGTGGGGCAAACCTGTTTGACACGTGAATGGGTGGAGAGTGGTGTTCGGGGGGCTAGCTTTAGCCTTAGCTTTCCGACTATGCCGCCGAGACGTCACCCATTTGCCCCGCTGTGAGGGCTCTAATGCCGGAGTCGAGGGGGTGCTAACTTTCCCTAAGGCAGCCGGGGGTACTAATCCTTGCTCTCTAGCCCTTAATAAACCCCGGATGCGCGCCTCCAACTGGTCCACCTGTTCCACCAGAGAGCTAACTAGCTGACACTTAGCACAAACACAGTCATTAGCATTACCATTAGCACTAATGGTGGATATGGGGTTTAAACTATACATGCCACACTCTGAACACACAAAAAGCTCAGCTCCAGCCATAGTGAAACGTGTACTTACCGCTTGTGCTGATTAAAACTTACACCAAACGAGCTGTGCTGAGTTAGCAAACAGCTACTCCACCTTCAGTAGCTAAACCTGATAAAACCTGTAAGAGAGTCTGTAAAACAATCTAACAATGATTAATGTGTAAAATAATACAGTATGCCAAACGGTGATAGTTATATAACATTAATGAGCTAATAAGCATACAGACAGTACTAGTCTAGGGGAGACCAGGGACAGTTGTAACATGGGACGGTTATAACACCTTGAATTCCTCTAATTAGAAACAAGCTAGAGTGTACACGCTCAGTTAGACTGTCTTCTTGCTAACAAAAAAGAAGTCACATTTGAAACTCCCAGTTTTTTTGTTTTTTGTTTGTTTGTTTTTTGAGGTAGAAATGCAACTTTCTATCAGATGTATTTTGTATACTGTTCTGAGATCAAATGTTTTGAAATTCAAACAAGTTATTAGAATTACTGTTTTGTAAGGTAAAAATAGAAATGACTAATGTGTCAAACTAACAGTCAGGCTAGTTCACATAAGGTGAAATCATGGCCTGTGATACTGGGACAGTTGTAATGCCTTGTTCTTACAGATACTCCCATGAACAACCAACTGGAGGCTGAGAAAAGCAGGTCTAAAGCTAAGACAAAGATGAATTTCAGTGACAAAAAACCTCAAACCCAGCAAGAAGCAGAAAATGCAGGATTAAAAATTTCTCCATTGGGCGACTGGAGAGCTACTCCAGGTCAAGGGAGGCCTGGCTCCAGTGCTGGTCCTGTAAAACCTGGGCACACAAGGACTGCACAGATGGAAGTGACTTTAACACTTGCCACAACTGTGACTAAATGATTTCTTCTGTGTGGACTACCGAGACCCATAACCCATTCTTGTAGCTTTTCTTAAACAAACTTGTCTGTCAGCTGTGAAAATTCACTCCTCAGTCTGAAGGAAACGGTCTTTGACAAAGCTGCTCTTCTGCTCTTTGTAACGGTCACTGTGGAAGCAAATGGAGCTTACTATGTCATGTAAACTTCAAGAAAACCTACAAAAATGTAAAATAATAAATCAAATGACACTTGGCATTTAAGTTTCACCTTTGCATGCAGTTTCAGGTTTCTTTTAGACTAAAAGACAAATTCCTTTGGTTAAGTATGCAGTCCAGCTAGTTACATTGGTTTGTTGATATGTAACTACTAGATTTGTTCTCTCACAACCAACATGTTAGTTAAAACAACCAAAATTTGTTTAACTAATGTTACTTTTCTGTTTTTGGGTATACTACATTTGCAACCTGATTTAGTTTTTCATGGTAACCACAGTTAATTGTATTTAGCTTGTTTTAACACCAGAGGGCAGCAATGCAACATGGTTTTTGCTTTCATTGACTTCGCGAAGCGATGATGGCGTGTGATATGACATGACATGACTTCTTAAGATATGAAAATAGAGAAAAAGAATGAACTTCAAATACATTTACCATTTGAATCTCTCAGTATTTCATAAATCAACATTTCAGAGCAGGTGATGTGCATCACTGAATTGTGATCCTTTTGAGTTCAAAGGGAATATTACTGTTTTGTTCTAGTGATATTTCTTATATCAATGTTTTTCTTTATTTCTCTTTCCCCACAGAAGAGTCATCTGTGAAATAAAGGCCTGAGAAGCTGAGGCATCATACAAGCATTCAATATTGACAGAACTTGTGTATGCAGAGCCTGATGTTGTGGCATGCACATCCTAATGCACATCCTCTACCGGCTGATTTAATGTGTACTGAATGAGGCAGGAGGTACAGATGAACTGTAATGAATGAAAGCTCCTTTGCTGTCTGGGTAACATTTCCATCCCCTTTTTCCTGATAAAGTGATTTCATCACAACACTGGTGAATCTTTTAGCCCAAGAAAACTGACTGAATGGCAGAGAGCATCTTTTTATATTTCTAAGCCTATACTGTTCATGACTAACCCTGTATTGCAGGTGTTACCTTCAAGTGTACTATTTTGTGTACCTTTTCAGTGTACTGTACCTTTTCTATCACACACATATAAGCAGGCCAAGGATAAATGTTCTTTCTAAAGGAGAGGGCTTAACTCTAACAGAGTACTTTTACTTTACAAATGACCTTTCCCTTATTTTTCAACCTCTTTTTCTAGATATGCAGCATGTATGGCAGCTATACCTTTTTACACATAATATTGTTCACAAATAGCTTAAACCTGAAGATTTTTGTTAATGGATACAGTTTATGTCCAAATATTTGTGGATACCCCTTCTAGTGAATGCATTCAGCTACTTATGATGACTGAGTTTACAAAAGCTCACACACACAGCTTATCTAGGCCCTGTAGAGAAGTATAGTAGACCCTCAGTTTTTGTCATTAATCCGTTCTGAAGTGCCTGATTATAACCAAAACAATTGATAACTGAAGTAATATTTCCCATTAGAAATAATGTATGTCCAATTAATCCATTCCAGACACTCCAAAATATTAACAGAAAATACAATTTATATAGAATAATTATAGATTTACATACAGAAAAAAATGAAAAATAAATGCAAAAGACTAATGAAATGGATAAATGAACATTTAACATCACTCTTACAGTTTTATGCCCTGTTTTTTTTTTTTTTGTTTGTTTGTTTGTTTGTTTTTTCTACACCTGTTCTCAAGGTTCTCTGATGCTATTTGTTTTCGCAACCATTTTTTAAAAGCCTTGCTTTTAGTGTGAAGTGTTTTAGATTGTTTTGAGAGTTATCAATGAGAGACAATGAGAAACAAAGCCAGAATGAACAACAAATGTGTGGATGAGGGACAAACGCTTGGGTGGATGCTTTGTTTCTGCTAAATTTGCGAGTCATGAGACCACATGGAGGAAAACTACATAATAAAGGACAAAACAACAGGGACAAAATTTCTCTGAAAAAAGTCAACAATAACTGAATTGTACGATAACCAGGGCAAACTATAGCCAAGGTTCTACTACATTGCCCATAGAATAGGAATCTTTGCATCACATCTAATGCCACATGTGGACTAGAGGGGTATAAAGCCCTCCAGCACTGAGCTGTGGAGCAATAGATCTGTGTTCTTTGCTCCGACGAATACTTTTGGGATGAGTTGAGGATGAGGTGGTGATCATCCTGACACTGAATACAATCACATCCTCACAACAGTGTTCCAAAGTCTAGTAGAAAGCCTTCTAGTCAACTATATTTAAACATTTTTTTCACATTTAATAATCAACTTTTTTCACCTTTAATTAAAAATAACACAATTTTCTTATTATTGTTGTTGCATATTGTTCCCTTAAAGCAATATACTACATAAATATACACTGCTCAAAAAAAAGAGAAAGGGAACACAAACAATACAATGTAACTCCAAGTCAACCACACTTCTGTGAAACCAACCTGTCCAGTTAGGAAGCAACACTGATTGTGAATTAATTTTATCTGCTGTTGTGCAAATGGAACAGACAACAGGTAGAAAGGAGAGGCAATTAGCAAGACAACCCCTATAAAGGAGTGGTTCTGCAGGTGGTGACCATAGACCTTTTCTCTGTTCTCATCCTTTCTGGCTGATGTTTTGGTCACTTTTACATTTTGTCAGTTCTCTCACCATAGAGGTAGCATGAGATGATGTCTACTACCCACAGAAGTTGTTCAAGTAGTGCAGCTCATCCAGGATGGCATATCAATGCGAGCTGTGGCAAGAAGGTTTGCTGTGTCTGCCAGCACAGTGTCCAGAGCATGGAGCAGATACCAGGAGACATGGAGGGGGCTGTAGTAGGGCAACAACCCAGCAGCAGGACTGCTACCTCCTCCTTTGTGCAAGGAGGAACAGGAGGAGCAGTGCCAGAGCTCTAAAATGACCTCAAGCAGGCCACTAATATCCATGTTTCTGTTCAAACTGTCAGATACAGACTCCATGAGGGTGATATGAGATTTTGAGTATGATTCCAAATCCAGACCTCCATGAGATAATTTTGATTTACATTGATCACTTTTATGTTATTTTGTTCTCAATGCATTCCACTATGTAATAAAGATTTTGAACTGGAATATTTTATTCACTGAGATCTAGGATGTTATTTTAGTGTTCCCTTTATTTTTTTGAGCAGTGTATATATACAAAACTAATAAAAAAAAAAGATTTGAATAAGTTGTAGTAAACTATGTTAAGTAAAATAAGAAAGGTCAAATATTTATTAAATCAATTGTTTTATACTGCATTAAAGTAGAGGATTAAATGTTAAATCAACTCTAACTACTGACAAGAGGAAGGGGTCTACGGCTGAGAAAAAACAAAACCTTTGAGGACCATAACATATACAGTACTATGCAAAAGTCATTGTCCTGCAAAATGTCACTGTATTTTTTTATTTGCATTTATTCTACCGTGAAACATTTTTTATAGGTAAAATACATTTAATGCTTTTTTTATTTTATTTTTAACTTTACACTTATATAGCACCATTCTTGATACCCAAGGACGCTTTACAATCAATACACTCCATTTTACACACACTCAACCCCACACACACATTGTACTCTCAACCAGAAGCAACCGTCCACCTGGAGGACTGCATCAAGCACTAGGGGCATCACCCCAAAACAGAGTGCCAACCATATCTGGGCATTCATACACACCCTGGTAATTTTTTATTTATTTATTTTTTTTGAGTAGCCAATTCACCTGATCTCAATGATTTTGGACTGTGGGAGTAAACCCATGCAGACACGGGGAGAACCTGGAAACTCCACTCAGATGGGGATTCGAACCCAAGACCTCAGCACTAAATGGTGAACATGCTAACCACTAAGCCACCGTGCCACCCTATATTGCGTAAAATATAAAACTAGACACCACCTATAATTAGACCATTTGTGACCCCACCGGGGAAAACCAGGTCAAAGTCATTCTTTTTTTTCAAAATTAGTTTTTTTCAAAACAACTTTTTTGTGAATTTAAGTTTTGTTTTTGATCAAAATATGTTCTCCAATAGATATCTGAGACTATTATCTTTCATTTACAGCAATAATACAGAGTGGCTAAGTTTTGTCGCTAATGTGAGTGACACAATATTGACACAATACCTCAGTATGTTGTCCAGTGACTTTACCTGGTTTTCCCTGGCGGGGTCACATTTGAGGACAATGATTAGTATCAGAGCTCCATTAACTTACTCATAAATGATGAAACACATTTAGCACTGAACCCATATAGTGCACTTCACAAGGCTTCTACGTTCAATATTACCTTTGTCTTACACCATCCTGCGGTAGTCAGCATGACATTGGGCTGCCCCATTTACAGCAATAGTTGACCCAGTTACTTTATATTTCTGCCGGACTCATGGATGTTTCATTCAAAGCCACTTTTTAACAGACTGACCTTGCTCACCAGAGAAGACCGCAACAGCTTGTTGATCATTACTACAGTGCCTGTCATTCATTATCTACAAGGGTTAGACAATGAAACGGAAACACCTGGTTTTAGACCAGAATAATTTTTTATGGTGTAGGGCCTCCTTTTGTGGCCAATGCAGCATCAATTCATCTTGGGAATGATATATACAAGTCCTGCACAGTGGTCATAGGAATTTTAAGCCATTCTTCTTGCAGGATAGTGGCCAGGTCACTACGTGATGCTGGTGGAGGAAACCGTTTCCTGACTCGTTCCTCTAAAACACCCCAAAGTGGCTCAATAATATTTAGACACAAAGACTTGCTGTCTTGCTGATCAAGGCACGAACAAATGAGATTTTTGAGGACCTCAGAAAAAGACTTGATGCTCTTTCAGGCTGGAAAAGTTTACAAAACCATTTGTAAAGTGTTTGGACTCCACCAATCCACAGACAAATTGTGTACAAATGTGTACACAAATGTGTACTTTTTCCCTCCCCAAGAGTGGTTGACCAACAATGAAATGAAAAATGAAAAGATCACTCCAAGAGCAAGGCGTGTAAAAGTCAGCTTGTTCACAAAGGAGTTATTTTGATATTAATGGTTGTGTGTTCAGTTATGTTCAGAATGACAGTAAATCTGTAAGTCATATAACAATATCATGACCACCTTAACCATACTTCACAGGCCCAGATGTAATAATGTTTGCTCAGTGGTGATCCCAGGTTCACATTTGCACTTTTTGATTGTTCCGCACCACTTCCCATAGTTGTCCTTATGTGGCATCAATGGACTGTGGTGCACTACTGTTATTCTTTTGTGAGTCACTCACTGTATAAGTAGTCCAGTGTCAGTACACCTTCACTATGGTGGCTGTAGAACAGCCCATAAAGTTAGCGGTTTCTCAAATACTACCACCAGTCAAATCACGTCCCCTGCCCATGATAGTTTTACACGCTGCTAAAAACGTTTAATAAAATCCAATATAAAACACTACAAAGACTTCTAAAACCGACAATCACATGAAAGTATTTTCCACAAAACACAATTACTAATTTGTCAGATAGTCATTCAGGTTCGACCACATTCAGTGCCTTAGAATCCAGAGCACAAGTCATTTACAGTAAATACTGTGATCAGTGAAACACGTGGTGCTCTAGCGTGGTGCTCTTGCGCCCCCTGCTGGAACATGTTGAAACGATGCACCGCCTGGCGAACAAACCAATGAGCTTGAGTTCTCTTTTCTCTTAATGTCAGTACACACACACATACACTCATACACCCTCCCTCTTCTCTTCTCAGTGTGTTCTTCATTTCCAGTCGCCTAAATGTTGTTTCTGAGTAATGAAGGCGAGACTGAACCTCGTTCAGACTGTCAAATCATATGTTTACGCCTTCTTTTGATTTTCTGTTGACGTTTATTCTTATTATTTACTGTGGAAACCTAGTACAGCCTTTCGTTAGATATTTGAGGATGGTTCCCCCTGCTGCTGTGCGGATTCTCCGGCAATCCCCGTCATGAGCTCACTAACCCGCCCCTTCAAAACACTGGATTTGTTCTTTCTCAGCAGCTCTCAGTCCTACGTTTATAGCTGCTGCTGTTGTATGTTTTTGACAATGGAAATCTGAGTTCAGCTCAACACTGCTCGAATAAAAAAGACAAACCAGTTAAAACAACAAAGGTGAAACGCTGGGGTGAGTACAGACTGCGACTCTCGCTTTTTATTGTATTTTGGGCTATTTTTAAACATTCTCGGGTTGTTTTGGGTCGTGTGTTTTGGCTGTGTCGTTGAGGCTACTTTTAAACCAGCAGACAACAGCTGAAATGTCAGAGTGAATTACTTTATTATTATTTTTCCTCACAGGCATCTCGAAAGAGAACTAGGTTGCTCAAACAGCTGGGCTATATTGATCAAACTCGATTTCACGATACTGAGTGGGTCACGGTATGTTTGGACAAATAAGTTATCGACCCACTTCTTTTTCTGTACTTATAGAATGTTATTTAAAGCCTGACGTACTAGTACACCTAATACACCTAATACTAGTACACATCATTTTATGAAAACAGTTGATTTGTCTTCATAATTGAATTAAAAAAGTTAAACTTTCATATTTTCTGCTCATCACACAAAATTCCACATTTAAAGGCTTTTATAGATTTAATGTTGATCGATGTGGCTTATAGCTCATGAACATTAGAAACCAATAATCTCAAATGATCAGAATATTTGTGTGAATTACTATTCAAACATTATCAACATTAAGTCATATCATAATATTATGAACACCCCTGGTTTGGAATGACCACGACCTGGGACGTCATGGATGACACCTGACAGAGTTTGCTGCATGTATAAATAAGTGAGCACACCAGTCAGTTGTAGCAGAGTGTAAAACAATCAAGGGACATTATTTGACTGATGTTCAAAAGGGCATGATAGTAGGGTAGCAGGTGAAGGGTGGTGGCATCCCAGAAACCGCTAACTTTGTGTGATGTTCTGGAGCTGCTGTAGTGAAGGTGTACTGAGCATGAACTTCTCACACATTGAGTACTTCCCAATGGCATAACAGTGGTGCCCCACAGGCCATTAATGCTAGAGGGGAGCAGCGACTGTTACGAGTGGTACAGAGCAATCAGAGCAAAGTGTCAGGGATCTGCAAAGCAGATGCATGCTTAGGGTTTCATAATATTCAGATATGGATATGTATGTAATGAATAAACTGTATATGACAGTTTACCTTTTTGAATTTATGAACTTTCATGGTCTCATTTTTGTAGTAGTAGTTTGTTTTGGGTGATTTTTTTTTCTTCATCTGAAACATTTAAAAAAGTCTAAAGCACACTATTAAATTACATATTGCAGCTAACTCTCAGCTTCTGTGTACAAAGAAGTGCATTTTGTCCAACGAGGCAACAGCTATTTATTCAGAATTATAATTAATATCATACAATTCTCATTGTCCGTCATATTTAACTAAAACTGGAGAGCAGTAGCACAGTAGCAGATAAATTGCCCAGCAGTAGTGTTAAAGACAGATTAGGTCATTTGTCTTGCAAACAGTTTTTGTTATAGTTTGTGAAATATAGTCTGATTGCAATAGGCAAATCTAATGCTCTGATTATATAAAGATAAAGACTCTTTTTCTATGTAGGCCACATGGATGTAAAATCACTGTCCAATCATTTCACTCAGACCAAACAAAATGATTGGATGACCTACCTGCCTGTCTGCCTGCCTGCCTTTTCCAAAACTAGCTTAAGCTCATTACTTTCTACAAAAACACCATCTCTGCCTTTAACTCATTACATCTTGTAAGAAACCAGTTTTCCCTCAAATATTCATGGTGATGCTAATATGTGAGTACAAAAACCATAAGGCAAAGACAGACACTTCTTATCCATGTTTATTCTGAACAGAAAGGGTTGAGATTCATTCACACTTCGATGAATGTTGAGTCAAACACTGTGTTGCTCTTTACTCATTCTGCATGCCTGTCAGCCTCTTCCTCAGTCATCCTGAGCTCCAACTTCTCTACATTGTTGGCTGTGTCATATGCACAGGATTATAGCTCTCCCACTCAAAATGACTCAAAATACTAAATATTGCTCTCACCATGAGGCGTTAGCCTGACTTTTTAGTTTTAAACATCCTTAAAAGCTAAAAGAAGGAAACATCTGTTTATGTCAGCATGCCATTTAAAAAAGTACTTTTGGTTCTGCCTAAGGACAAGACTTTGTGTTGTTCACAAAGTACAGTCTCTTTGTGAACAACATAGAGTTCTAATAATTCTTATGAAGAACATATTTATACAGAGCCTCATTTACAGTAGACTGTTTTATCATTTAGTGTACAGAATATTTGTATTATAATGAATTACGAGCATCTGTTTTCATTTATAATACTTTTTTCAGACTTTCTAAAACTGCACACAGCTGTATTCTGTCATATATAATGTTTATGTGTGGTTATAATTTATACTTATAATTCTTAAGTGTTCTCTCCGTATCTACTTACTCCCCGTATCTCTTACTTGGTGTCTCTCACTCAGTAACTCTTTCTTTCTCACTCAGTCCCTCCCCATGCATTTGTGCACACCACTGCCCCAGATGCTGTGTATTGTCTTGCATCTTTTGATCTCCCTCTAGGCTAGTTTGTTGTCTGTAGAGATACGCACTGCTGCACTGCAGAAACAACAGAAAGAGGCGCTATATTGTTGTCGAGTTAACTCTGCTCCATCTTTGCCTGATCACAATGCTGCTTATTTATTTACTTAAAACCAGTCCTGAATTTCTGTATGATTTGTCAGTCTTTTGGGGTTTATATTCTTGGATACGGCTAAATGTCATTTTTTAAGTCATGCACGACCTCTGGCCAAATTATAGCAGCAAAAATTGAATGTGTGTGTTTGTGTGCGTACATGCGAGTGAGTGACAGTATCTGTGTGATACATGTATTTAGCTCTTTGTAAGTCAAACATCTTCATAATGACAGGAAAACAAACAAGAAAATGTGACATTCCTTTGAGGATGCACAAAAGGAATCATATGGCTGTCTGTAAATAATTGATATAAAATTATTAGTTAATTCGTTTACTGCACCCCAGAAGAGCAGAACAAGCATGTACATTGACTGATATGAACAAAACCAGTCACTGAGTTTTTTTGTTTTTTTTTTCTTCCCCTGATTTGTAAATCAACTTTGGGTATGTGAAAGGTGATATATAAGTGTAACTAATTATTATTATTTATTATTAGGTTTAGATTCAGGTGTAGGCAGTAAACTACTGCACGTGTGTCTTGTACTGTTTCTGTAGATACTGTGAATGAAATGTGAAGGCTTTAGCATGCTTGCATCATTTTACTCACTAATACAGAATTATCAGGGACATATGTGCTGTCTAACATGGGAACTTCCAGCAGCCAGCCACTTCCAATCAGTTTCTGCTACATCTGGGAGTCCCCTCACATCTGTGCTCACATCACACGGCCTGCAAGCCTGAAAAGGTCAGCCTTTTAACTTCAGTATTCATTAGGACCAAGTGATGTTATGAGCATGGGAGGGGAATTAAAAGAATATATAATGATTCTAGTGCGTCTAAGTTTGATATCTAGGCTGTGCTTGAAGGAAAAGAGAATCTTTTTTAAAGATATTCTCTGTAAACCGCTTATTAGCACCCCAGACGTGCAGCAGTTTAGTAAGACACCTTGTAGCCGAAGCTTTTGGCTTATTTATGTTTTCCTATTCACTGGCTTTTTCAGACAGCACTGGCGTATAATTGTGAAATATACTTAATAGTTCATCATTAGATTTTTGCTTTGCAGAATTACAGAACCAAAAATAGCCGGAGTGGACTCAATGCCTCTTGGAATTCTTTGAATGCCTTATGTTTAAAGCTGCCTTAAATGAGAAGTGGAAAAGCAGCTCTTGAAGACAAGATTCCTGTTAATTGGTGGCGTGCCGATGCACTGGAGTCTTTGTCCACAACACACTGGAAGCCTCTGTACATGTGGACCGATACTAGGCTTTGGGCTACACCATCAATGACTTTGTTGTTTTCACAGACTGCTTTGAGATCTGGCATGCCATTAAAAGTGGCTTCATCTTTTATGGTGTGTGTGTGTGTGTGTGAGAGAGAGAGAGAAAACGGGAAGAAGGAAATCAGAGTTCAGAATTCCCCAATGGATCTGCTTGAGATGAGCAAGATATTTATTAACTAGGCTAATATATATATATATATATATATATATATATATATATATATATATATATATATATATATATATATATATATAAACTAGGCAGTTATAAAGGATACTAGATGGTTTATACTGGAGCCATTTCCTTAGTGCGTTAATTAATTTGTAGGACAGTTTATACGTCTTAAATGCAGTGTTTTTTGTGTTTTTCCAGCTGATAGTGTGAGTTGTTGGGAGATCATCTATACTAGTGTACTACAGAATTCTTCTTTATATCTTGCTATATTGATTAATTTCAGGTCTTCACAATGGCATTGTTTCACAATAATATTCTGATTGTTACCCCTCTGGTAAAAATACACTATGAAAGTTTTATGCATTTAATGTCATTCTAAGAAAGGGAAAAATGAACAAAACCAATGGTTCCAATCAAAATGAGCTCAGTCAGGATTCATAATAATTAAAGAAGTTTGGGATCATTAGCTTTAATATCATATTTCAGTATCATCTTGTCATTATCTTTCTTGAATTTTAATGTAAAAGGTAATTGGCATCAAGTAACATGTCTTTGATACATGTAAATAATTTCATAATTGAAAGTTTTATTAATACCAACTTACACAAGTGTTATTGTCTCAGATTAGACTATTATAAAGACTTTCATGCTCTGCATCCACATATATTCCTGGTTATGACTCTATTAAAGCAGTAGTTCAACAGTCATATTTATATAATTTCCCCACTATCCTCATATGTAGTTGATTAGCCAAGGCATGTTTGGAGATTTAGCTTTTTTAATTTAGAGCTGTGGGGAGTCAATTTCTCTGCCACTCAACTGAGTTGTTGTTCCCCTTTGACATCAGTCTCCCAAGGGGCACTACTGTTTTGTCATTGGGATGCAGTCCATGTACAAAAGTCCATTCAATACACCTTCACTACAGTGGCTGTAGACAATCCCAGAAATGTAGTGGTTTCTGAGATGCTACAACCCTTCACCCGGAACCCTATTATCATGCCCACTTGGACATCAGTCAAATCATGTCCTTTGTTCATGATCATTGTTTTATACTCTGCTACAACTGACTGGTGTGCTCAGTTATTTACAAATGATTCAAAACTCTGTCATGTGACATATGTGACAGCCCAAATCAGGACACATCACTTCATTCATATAATGTCAGTTCAGGGAATTGAACTTGTGACCAGAAACCCGCAGTCATGAGTTTAATTCAAGATCAGTCTTCTACAGGCCTGGCTGCTGTCTGACATGGCTTTCTGAATTGTGGTGGGTTTTTTAAGCTCACAGTAAGATGTGAGTGGGATGAGGGATGATTTGTTTAGATTTGACAGAAACAACTGCATTCTTTACGTGACTACTGAGTTCAATTATTTGTTAGCAATGTTAGCTGTGCAGCTCCAGTTCTAAACTAAAGTAAAAGTTTGCTCCATACACATGTATGCTGATCAAGGATTTCTGGCATAATGGAGAGATATGTCAATATGATTACTGATGTGCGGTATTTTGTCCAAAATTATGTACATTTTTTAGGAGCAGGTGAATGTCATAATTTCAGTAAAACAGAAGAAATACTAATCTGATTTGGACAGGATGGAGATATTATATTGTAACAAAAATGTTATTTATCTAATTGCAGGCAATGTTGGTGTTGCAAATAATATTGTAGTACTTTTTGTGTATTGTGCTGCCCCATCTCAATCTCTGTGTATACTTTCCAGACTGTGATGCTAATAACTAAATTAGTGTCAAAATCATTGGATTGGCTGTGCTCATAGGCGTGGCATTGAGTAGTGTAAGTGTCCATTGATAAACAGCCTAGTTACTATGTGAGTAAACACTGTGTACACTTGTCCCTGAAGTGAAGGGTGCTTAACAAACAAAGCCTTTAATTATCCTAACACTCGTAATAATGCCTGTATGGTGTTATTTTGGCCCTGAATTTTGTATTGCCAAATGGACGCCCAATTTTATGCCGCCCAAGAGAGAATAGCCGTAACCTCCCTCAGAACTCATTAAATATTTCATGCTGCAGACGGCTCACTTCTGGCGCTGTGCGTAACTACCTCATCGTTTTCTGTCACACTGGCCCACTTATGTTCCTAATTAGTTCCCAGTGATTTTCAAGGACGCTTAGCTGACTGGGGGAATGCCACCTGTTTTCGTGATGGAGTGACGCTTTTTCTCTTCCCTCCAGGATGTTCTGCGGCTACTATTACATGTTTGGTGCTATTCAGAACTCATGTATGAGCTAAGGCAGCTGGTTCTACAAATGTAAAGTCTGTGGTCTGTTTCTGTATTTATTAGTGTCTGACTGATACGTTGATTAACCAATTACACAGTCATATCAGAATATTTTGACCACCCCTGGTTTGGAATAAACTTGGCCTGGGACGTCACAGCACAAAACACTCAAAGCACAAGATTTTCTTTCCTAGTACACCTTCGCTACAGTGGCTGTTGAACATCCCACAAAGTTAGTGGTTTCTGAGATTCTAACACCCTTCAGCTTATCATGCCATTTTGGTCATGCTCACTAATTTATACATGCAGCAAACCCTGTCACATGGCATTTGTGACATCCCAGGCTGAAGTCAGAAGTGGTCTTAATATTCTAATATGACAGTGTATATTATATATAGTATAGTTAATTCATCAGTATTGGTACCACTACCAATAATGCAGGGCTGTGTATTGGTAAAGGTCAGGCTGTGATGTGATGTATCCATGTGATACAGGAATTACAATTCAATAAATTGCAACATATTGCTATATATACAGTATCACTAATATGATGCTGCAAACAAGACAATATGCCTATTAAAGCTGGCAATAAATTGCTGTTTTAATTCAGGTATGTCTGTGCAGAGAAATCACCAGACTGTGCTGTATACCAGCTCTCTAGAACTGGAGTTGGAGACCTCTGGTCTAATGGCCTTTCTAAGAATGTAATGGTTTTAGGTGCTATTGTATTGGTGCATAAATTGTGTGTTCTTACATATATGTGGGAATTGATTTTAATATATGCACACCTAAAATGGTAAAACAGAAGTCTGTACCTGAATTCTGTGCTTGATTTTGATTTCACCATGATGACAAAGAGCAAAGACAATACCCAGCAAGTATAATGACTAGGTGACAATGATCTGACAATTTGATCTGTACATTTTCCCAGCATTGATACAAGGTTGTGATGAGGTTTTGTGCTTGCTGGGCACATCTGTATGTCCAGTCCACCTTTGGGTCTTGTTGCCTTCTTTCCAGCCAGTGTTCTGCAGTTGCTGATAAAACGATAATGTGACTACGATAATGTGATACGACTGAAGTTCTTGTGTTGAATTTTCACACTTTCACTTCTCGTTTCATTATGATATGATGCATCAATTCTGTTAGCCAATGATTTGATGATTTTTGGTGTCTCAGATCTGAGGACTGCAGTTGATTTGGAATGAGCTGATGAATCCACATGATCAGTTTTTTAAATGATATTTTAAAATATTATTTTAAATTGTATTAGTAAGTAGTCGTAATCAACTGTACATGGGATGTTGGAACAGGTGTGAAATAAACGTACATTCATCATACAGTTTGATGGATTGTTCCATCCATATACATCCTTTATATTAATAGTTCTTTTTAATTTATTCGATTATAAATCATACAGTGTAGATGTGACCAGCAAAAAACATATATAATGTATCTATACCTAACTTTTGCATGAAGACAATGTGTTGTAACGAAAACTACTTTCCATGAATATAAATAAGAAAAACAATTTTCATAATTGTTGAAGATAAACAAAAAAACCAACAGAATTCTGGGGATCTCTTCCCTAGTCATTAATTATTTATATCCGTTAAGATATTGAGTCTGTTTTAATTTGAGTTTAAGAAACTCGACAGGTGAGAAATCAATATTTGGTGATTTGCAGCTGAGGACTGATATCTGTAATTCCAACACCTTTTATTTAACGTTGCTATTAAATTGACATTTTTTTCTCAGACTTTTTTTAGCTCCTTAACATTAATATCTTTGCCTTTAATTATGCTTCTTCTGTTTGTGTTTTCCTTTAATTCCCACAGGTAGTGTTTTAGTCCTCATTGCTTCAAAGAGTTGCCTATGTATTGGAAGTGTGAGAGTATCCAGTTAATTACAGATCGGAAATCTGTGTGTGAACTCGCTTGCCTTTGCAGGAAGAGAGGTTGTTTTAATTAGCTCGCTTACGGTATGCTAAAAAAAAAAAAAAAAAACCTCTTTCACAGTCACATGGACTAAGTGGATGACCACACAGAGCTCCTGTCTGATCTGCATCTATAGACATGTTTTTGGGCCTTTTGAATAGAGGATGTGATGTCGATTCACTGCGAGGAACACAGGGCCACTCTGTCCTCATGGAGTTCAGGCCACTTCCCGTCAGCTCAGCGGAGGAGAAGGGCCACAGATGCTGTACATCTCTTCTGAATTCCTTCTCTGTTCTCGTCTTTCTTTCGGCATGGATTTTTCCCACCTCTGTTGCCCTGGGGGGTCATGCAAAAGGAGCAAGTTGGCATTTAGTGTGACAAGGGTGTTTTCTTCTTGTTTCCCAGCTTTGTGCACCCCTGAATTAGTCATTGTGCACTTATTTAGATTCTTGTGTTTAAATGCCAGAATACTTGTCTTCCTTATGCAACTCTCCATGAAGATCACAAATAAGCTGTAATAGATTGAAGATAGGAATGTTAACGCTGCTTAAAGTAATTTAATAATATGCTAATTATTTTAAAGATTGAGTAACCAAAAGCTTGGAAATGATCAGGCAATGATTTTGCAATGACATACGATGTTCTCCCTTTCAAAGTTACTGAGATATTTTATTGTAGAACACAGTACAGAATATCCAGGCCACTATTACAATCCCACAATGCTTTGGTATAAGTAGTGTTAGAAGACTCCATAATCTGCCTCCTTGTTTGGTTTCTCACCAGTTGTCTCTGATCAGAATTATACCGAGTGATGTTAGTCTGAGGTAAATTTCTTTACATTTAAACTTCTCTGAGATGGACTATACTGTTTGATGATGGTAGTCTGAGGTAAATTTGTTTTATATTTAAACATCTATGAGGAAGATTATACAAAACAAGGATGATAATCTGCCCCCTGAGATTGGCTTGTTGATCATTTGTTTGGCTTCTGAAAGCTGATTTCAGTTGGATGATTCAACCCAATGAAGCTTAGATACAAACAATTTGGGCCAGTTTCCCAGACCCAGAAGCTAAGCCTAGACTAAAATAATTTAAATGGTGTTTTAACACTGAAACTGCAGTGTAACCCAACTCAAGAAACCAGACCATTGTAACACTGACATCCTGTAGCATCTAGTTTTATCAAATCTACACATGCAGTTTTTCCCATTAAAATGTCACGTTTTGTTTATTTTATGTTATAAACATGCTGCAAAAAGCCTGTGAGGAACTGATTATTTTAGAGGTGTTAATTGAACACATATTTGAATGTGTGAGACAGTTGGCCTTCACAATATAAAAGGACATTTGTCCAGTGTTAAACACACATTAAAAATAGACTTTGTATTAAGAGCACAGAAACATTGTCTTCTTCACTTCTCACAATGCTAGCTTGCTTTTTTTTCTTTTCTAGTTGTGTTCATCTTCATCTCTATCTCAAATGAAGACCATAATGAGGATCATTTGTATATGTAGATTAGGGTCTACTTTTTTTTACTTTTTTGGAATCTCTAAGCAGCTGTGTTCATTCATGTAGTAGTGTTTCTTTTTATGGATATAGAGTATAGGGATTTGAAAAATGTGTACATTTTCACATCCTCTAAGTATGCGAGACCGAACTAGTTTCTAAAACCCCCCGGAGTGGATGAGAGCCCATGCTCTGGCATTTTTTTCCTCTGGATGTTTAAGCCTTACCCGAAGACTGCTGTGAGCTTCTTAATTTATAACCTTATTAATATTAATTGTGTTATTAATATTAACCACTGCAATGGTCAATCTTCTGCCAAGGGAGCCAACCATCGTAATCCTCTCCTCACAGATTATTAACCAGACCTAAATCCTCCTGGATTAGACTAGAATTCAGGAATTGGTCAGCTTAATAGTAAGACCTTTTGATCTACCAAAATGGCTTCAAATGCTGTGAAGCTACAGATCACCCAGGCAATCACTTCCCCAAGAAAGGTTTCAATTGCATGCTTCTGAATTTGCTGGTTTGGATTCTTCAGATAAAATAAAAAACCGGATTCCAAAAAAGTTGGGACACTAAACAAATTGTGAATAAAAACTGAATGCAATGATGTGGAGGTGCCAACATCTAATATTTTATTC
>BRDA01002296.1:18037-34237 GCA_036984385.1 Crenuchus spilurus
TGTCCGCACTAACCTCGCGAGAACTGCCACTTGCAGCAGCCTGGGTGGCAGTTCTCGCGAGGTTAGTGACATTTCAGTTTGGAGAGGCACGGGAAATTTTTTTAAAGTATAATATGGGAAATTTACGGGAAAATACTAATACGGGATGATGCCGGGAAAGAGGGATAAAATACGGTAGTTTCCCGGCCAAAACGGGAGACTTGACAGGTATGGTTTGAATATAATTGTTGATCAGTGTATAATGTTTATGAAGGATTTAGCGCTGAAACAATTATTCAAGTAACTTGAATAATTCAATTACAAAAAAATGTTTGAGGCAAATTCTTTGCCTTGAGGCTTCGTTTAATTCACAAATTGTCAGTCTATTTTAAATGTCTGCAATCATATCACTCCTGCTTTGTAGACTACTGCACAGTTCCGATATCGTTGTTTTACACGGACTGTAATAACTGATGCACTATTCAAAGATTTAAGGCGCCTTGATTTAGGGTACACCCCTTGTTCTTTTTTATTGACATAAAACTTAGGACCAATAGGCTAACCTATGTTTGTGAAGTTGTATTTCATAGTTCCTTTTCATGTACATCATATGTTTCACAGAAAGGTTGATTAAATTGGTTTAGTTCTTGGAGCCAATAAACCAAAGTTTTAATCTTTGATCTAATAAAAACATTTTGTGAGGAATAAGTCATTTTAAGAGGTCTTTCATGTTGCGTAACACTACTGATATAGTTTTAAAAACACAACAGTATGATTTATCTGATTATTCAAGTAATCAATTAAATAAATAGACAGAATACTCGATTACAAAAATATTTGATAGTTGCACTTATAGGATTACAGTATGTCTGTAGGAAGCTGTAAAACAATGATTATGGTGTATACTTTGTATAAAGCACTTACATTACCAATACCATTCATAGGAATTGTTCAGACCCTGTTTCCCTTCCAGTATGGGCCTAATATCAGAAATGGAATTACTACTAACCTCACAAATAAATCATGTGTCTTAATAAACTGTGGGAACAAGATAATTTCAGTTGAAGCCATGACTTATCAGTGCATGGAAACAAGATTGTAAATGTGATTTCATTCCAATGTGTTAATAAGTGTTGGCCACAGTGTAGCTATCCCATTCCTATGTCTTATTAAGTT
This sequence comes from Crenuchus spilurus, assembly GCA_036984385.1. Classification (NCBI taxonomy): domain Eukaryota; kingdom Metazoa; phylum Chordata; class Actinopteri; order Characiformes; family Crenuchidae; genus Crenuchus; species Crenuchus spilurus. The sequence goes on from BRDA01002296.1 coordinate 19,193, forward strand.
GTAAATGTGCTTTAGGAACATTTTCCCATTAGTTAATTAGTCAGTATTACCTTCCAGCTTCTACGTTACCTGACAGTTAATGCCTGCTGATTTAATGATGAATACTAGCTGAAAAAAGGACACTTGGAACCGGGCAGTTTAGGAATAGCTAAATTTAATTAAAATTAAAAATTAAGATTTAAAATTCTGCTACATATTAGTTTAGTAGTAAACAATTAATTTAACTGTAAAAATATGGTGCAGTAAACAGGGCTGCAAATCTTTGGGAATCGAACGAATCGATCCAGAATCGATTCTTGGGATCACGAATAACTTTTTTTTCCGATTCTTTCAAATCCAAACGAAACACTTTACCGTTGCAATCTCTGCAAATTGCATGAGTCACGTCAAGCCCTTTCTTACCCGGGCCGGGTTGACGGTAAAATCCAAAGTGTTTAAAATGGTTGCTTTCAAAGATCGTGGCTTGGCTTGCATGCCTGTACATAGCCCACGCTGCTTCCTTGTTTTGCCTAGCACTACGGTGGCTGACAAAGCACATCCGCACCCGCCAAAAAAATAGATTTTTTGAAAAAGTTGGCACATCTCACATTTCTTTTGACTTGAGACAATGCTGAGAATAGGAATGGAAGGATGGAGGAGTGGTTGAAGGGAAGGGTGTGGCTAAATACAAACCATTTGTGTTGTTTTGAGATGTTGGTGCTCTAGTGTGACATCTAATTGGCAGAAAGGATCTTATACAAAACTTTAAAATATATATATATTTTTGTCAATAAAAATCAGCCTTGAGGTAGATGCTGTTTGGGTTCAGTAACAGCCAGGCCCACTGCCCGCACATTGACCCCACAGTCACACTGCTTTGCTAGGATTAGTTCCAGTCGGCTGGGCCTGGAGCAGTTCCTTTAAGAGCTAGAAGAATGCATGAAGCAAAGAGTTGTCACTCCTATAGTGTATCTTGGGGGGGGGGGGGGTGTCCAAGATCCTTCCAATCACACTGGCAAGAAGAGACTTGAGCTGAGAAACGGTGATGAACATGGCAGAGAAGGGAAGCTAAACCAAAAGAAGTGTGCATTTGCATGTATTTGACCTGATATTCTTACGGCCAAATTTTTTATTTTTCAAATTGACAAGAAGTTACTTTATATTTTTATGGTAATATTTGCTCTTGGGGGAAAAAATGATAAAAATGTCAGTTGCCCATTTAAAAACATTAAGTGGTGTGCCAAAAGTAAGAAGGTAAGAAGTCTATTTGGCACATAACTATATAAAAAATGTGCCAATACTCTGTCCGATTGTGTGGTTTGAACAATAATATACCAATTATAGTCTTGGCCAGTTCTGATACTGATGCACTGTTTCTTTATAATAGTTTACCTGCAAAAATTGGTGGCAAAGAATGGCTCATTTTTCATTGCGTTTAAACCCCTGACCACTAGAGAGTAGTGGGGCAACTATGGCCTGGTGGTTAGGGATCTGGTCTTGTGACCGGAAGGTTGCCGATTCGATCCCCAACCCAGATATTTACTTAATGCTAATTTTTGACACTTCTTCATTGCTCCTGTGTTAATTAGAGGTTAACTGGCCCACTCTGGCATTTTGATTGCTCTCTACCACTCACTGGATTTGTTGTTTTCTTCTTGAATCAATGGTTCATGGGGCACCACTTATGCCTTTGGGGGGTCACTCAATGCACAAGAAGCACTCAATGTACATTTTCACTATGGCAGCTCTAAAACATCCTACAAAGTTTACAGTTTCTGAGACGTTACCACCTGTCACCCAGCACCCTATTTTCATGCCCTTTTGGAATTCAGTCAAATCAAATCCTTTGCCCGTCATGAAGGTTTTACACACTGCTACAACTGACTTGTCTTCTCACCTTGTCACTTGACATCTGTGATGTCCCAGCTGAGTTCATTCCAAAACAGGGGTGATCTTAATATTCTGATATGACTATGTATATAACATATAACAAACAAAGTATAAACAGCACTGTCTACAGTCTACTTCAGGCAGGCACTGTTATAACATCAAGGAATGTCTGTGTATGTGTGTGAGGTGGAAGAAGACAGTGTGAGTATCTTATTACAGCAGCTGCTCGTGGTGTGTGCATGCGTGCGTGCACGTGTGTGTTGGATGGGGAAGCAGCTGGGTGAGTATAGAGTAGAGTATGGCAGAGTTCACTCTACAGTGGATTGTGCATGACCAGAGACTTGTAGAGGGCAAACACATCATGGCCCATTACTTTCTTAATATTTTCTTTTCCCTCTTGGTGTCTTAGCTTTAAATGCCCTATTAACATCATGAATTGTAGCTTTTCCACTCTCTGGTTTATGCAGATATCATACTGTATGTCTATCCTATATCATATGGGATATGATTTTTATTTGTTATTTTGATTGAAGCAAAATAACACTCTACTGTAACTTTACTGCAAATTGTATTTATTTGATCCCCCACAGATGTCATTTCAAAGCACACACCTTATATCAAACCATTATAAATATATGTGAAAATTTAAAGGAATGCTATAATATTATCACAAAGCATATATGGTTATAAATAATTGATGTGAGTCATGCATAAATCATGCAAATCACATTTTGTAGTGCTGGAATCAGACTGGTTCAGATACATATGTGATATTTTAATTCAGCATTAATGGTCATTCAAAACAAAATATGTAAATAAAATGCAAATTAAAGCTGAACATGTGTCAATTTTGTTTTGTTTGATTAATCTAAAGAAATGTAAAGGAATACAGCAGTTTTTACTGTAAGTGCAATCTATCTGCTCCATGTAGAATTTTGAGTTTGATCACCTTATCACCTTAAGAACATTAACAAGATTAGAGATGTTCTGTCGAAACCAGACTTGGAGAAACTTGCCCATGCCTTTATTTTCAGCAGGATTGATTATTGTAACAGTCACCCAACTGGTCTTCCAAAAAAGATCATTAGAATTCAGAATTCAGCTGCCAGGAGTAAAAGAAGGGAACACATCACTCCTATTTTTAAATCCTGGATGGATACCAGTCTGTTACATAATACATTTTAAAGTACTATTACTGGTCTATAAATGTCTCAATGACTTAGGACCAGCATATTTATCTGATATGATTCAGTGATATGAGCCAAGCAGAAGTCTCAGATCATTAGGAATGAGTCAGTTAGTTGTGCCTAAGGTAAATATTAAACATGGAGATGCAGGGTTTAGCTACTATGCAGCATTTAAATGGAATCAGTTGACAGTGAGCATTAGAAGAGCCCCCAATATTGGTCACTTTTAAATCCAGGCTGAAAAAATTCCTGTTTGATAAGGCTTTCAGCTCAGTGTAAACACTCATAACTCTGTACTGTAATGACAATTATTTTACCTTTATATCTATTTCTTTTAAATATACTGTATGTTTAATCTTATTGCTATTTAATTATTGATTTTATTATATTGCATTTCTTAATCATTCTTAAAGTATTATTATATTAATAAAAAATAATTATTGTTTTTAAATTCTTTTTTTTTTCTTCCTTTTATTGATTTAATGTCTTTATCTGATCTCTGTTTATGTAAAGCACTTTGAATTTGGCACTGTGTATGAAACATGCTATATAAATTAACCTTGCCTTTGATGCTAGTACAGATCATGTTTTGTGATATCAAATCAATATTCTGGCTGCAAATTACAAACGCATCATTGTACTGAATATCAAATATTATAATAATATAATAGAATACATACACGTATTTAATTGTACAGTTTAGCTAACTGTTTAGGGATTCAATCTTGTGACTGGAAAGTCACTGGTTCGATCCTCTAGCAGGACATGATTAAAGTGACCTTGAGCAAGGCACCTAACCCCGAACCCCGAATGGGTGTGCTTATTTGTATTAGAAAGTATTGAGAATTGTAGCATCAGTTGCTAACACTCGCTCTATGTTTTGAATAGGCTACATTTCATTTCCACAGATTTCCACACATTTGGTTTCCACCCATTGAATAGAAACACACTTACAATAGAAGCCAATAGACTTTTGATGATGCAGCTATTCCTGACTCCAGGGAAACAATGAAATTAGTTTTTATGGTACTTGACCGTAAAGTACAGATTCAGCAGATAGTTTTAAAATATACCGGACAATTCCTATAAGAGCCTAATTATATATTTTTACTCTATCATAACAGCACTGTCATATATTTCTATTAATATATTTCTCTTTCATGTGTATTTGCTTTGTAGGTCTAGGCCATGGGGGGAACTAAGAGCAAGCCCAAAGAGCCAGGCCAGCGCTCCCGCAGCCTAGACGGAACCATTGGGACAGGGGCCAGTGTTGGTGGTGCTGGAGGGCACCCTCACCAGACCCTCACACCGAACCGGAGCCCAACTGTGGCTGGCACCCGGCATGGTGTCCAGCCCATTCGCAACAGCCCTGAGCTGACGCTGTTTGGAGGAGTGGACTCGTCCACCAACAGCATCACCTCTCCTCACCGTAGCATACTGGCAGCAGGTAGGAACTACTCCACCCGCAAAAAAAAAAATTTTTGCAACAGACATAAAAATATTTACTATAAAATATAAAGATGCACCAATGTGGAAAAGCCAAGAGAAAGTGGCTGATGTGCACAGGCAAGCACAATGAAGTAGTTGCGGTTTTGTAAACAGTTTTGTATTACACTCTGCTGTTTTGCATGCACAAATTGTATGACTACATGCACATGCTGCCAGACTAGGTATGAAAACAGAGCAGAGACCAAAAAGCACAGAGAATGTGTGACTTCATTATTTGCTGAGGATGCCTTTACTCCACTATATCTTTACAGAACATACTTAAAAATTACTTATTTGCTGCAATATTGTTTAAAATATATCTGTATCATCTTTAACAACTGATTGTGGACATTACCAATATCACACCGATAATTTAAAGTAACTTGTCTTAAAATAATGTAAATCATGTAATTTAGTGTAAAATTAACACTATCACAGCTATCAGGGAATTGGAACAACAGAGTACACAGTACAATCAAGATAAGGAAAATTCACTGTACAACTTAAAAATGGGTCACAAAATTATTGGTATAAATTGATCATTTCAATATTAGCCTCAACTACAGATTAATAATATCATGCACAATTGTATTTTGGTTTTATGAAGTAGATAGTTTTAGTTCTGAAAGTTCTAAAATCTCATTGAGTCAGGCTTTAAAAATAACTTTTTTTAATTGCAGTAATTAGATATAGACAGTATGCCAACATCACTGTAACCTACAGTCTCATCTGACTTATTGCATTAATACATGGGCACTCAATGTTTTTTGTGGGAATTTTTGTGATGATTACATCATGTTGGGTGCAACAGGCAAACATTATGATTTAATTAATTGATGTATTTTTTGTCTGAAATTTGCCTTTATTTTTTGTGCTAGAGTGACAAGGCTAGTGAGTAATAGAAGTTTTAAATTGCACCAATTAGCTGGGTGCATACTTCATGCTTATGTCATTTGACACTTCAAACTTTGAAAAAAATAAAAAAACACCAATGCAATTTTTAAAAATGGAACAAAAAGTACTATTTGGTAGTTGTCATTTTGAAAATGCACAAAAAATACTGAAAGGAAAAAGGCCAAATAAAAAAAACTGCAGAAAGATTTTACACTGGAATGAAGTGGAAAAATTGCTAAATTGTAAAAAAAGAAAAGGAGAAAGGGTGCTGGAAAAACATTTTCCAAATAACCTCTGGAGTATCAAACTGTAAGTTGCATGATTCTTCTTATTGTTTGATGTAGAGTGTATAAAAAGTGGTGAACTGTTTACATTTACACCAAACCTTTTGCCCACTAAAAATAATGGAATGCCCATTCGAGGGGTAGGAGGAGTCACTGTGACCCTGATCAGGATTAGGCTATTAAGATGATTGATGGATGGATGGATGGATTTTGCCCACTACTACTATATTTCACACAAGTGGCCATCTTGTATAAAGCAATGGTGATTCTTTTCAGTTCACATGGGTGTTCAGTAGCTGTCATTAGGTGGGCCGCTGTTCATCTGGCCTTCAATTGAACTGCTAAAACACAACCATAAAAAGATTGCAAATTAGTGTAAAGATAATGTGTAAATGATCTTCTTTTTGCTTGTTTTGATGCCACCCTTCCTTGAATGGCAGCTACGTAATCAAAATTTTCTTCACATAGCTGTAGTGGAACACAATTACCATATTTTTCTGCCAAAATGTCATAACATTTGTGCATAACATTTGCAATTTGCAATGTGCATAACATTTGCAAAACGTTTTGATGGAAAGGTGGTTTCAATAAAAAGCTTCAGGGTGGTATTAAGGTTACTAGGGAATGACTCTTAAAAAGAAAGAGCACTACAGGAATCAAGTTTCACTTTCAGTATTAAAAAAAAAAAAATCATATTCATATAGTCATATTTATTACAAACCAGCTGAATCTAGTTGTGACAGACAATCTGAATAGTTGCTTTATGAACACGTTTCAGAAACATCCCTGGTACGGTCACATTCATGCATGCTAGCCTAGCTAAAGTTACGGATGTCTAGAGAGCATCTTTCTGTAACTGCCCTTCCCCTGATGACTAGCAGAATTTTAACCCAGAATCTTGAAGGATTTTGAAGAAAAGAGGCAGAGCTCAAAAGCTGTTTGTATGCTCAAAGATTATTATATATTAACAATGACGGACTGTTATGCCACATGCCTAACTTCAAACACCAGCTGTCTCTTGGTTCATTTTCTGCCATTAGATTAAGCGCAAACTGTTAATGTATTTGTATGTTTATGTTTAACCATTTTTTACCAGGCTATTTTTTAAAATTATTTCACACTGATGAGCCAAAACATTAAAACCATCTGACTTGGGTGTGCCCCATACCTTCAGAGTGTCAAATAATACATTTCAGAATGACCCAATTGTCTAGCCATCACAAAATAGCCCTAAAAATCTCATCTAAAACCACATGTAGTAATTGATGTCCTGAAAGCGGGCCTGTGTAGCCATGGACCAGTCAGATGTTTTCAGTGTTTTGTGGTACAAATGCTGGGGCTTTTTGTTTTATTTTAAAATAAATTCATTTCCATTCAATTAATTTAAATTTGTGAAAAAAGTATGCTTGTCATTTGTTCAATGTCTATTTTTGTTGTTGTTGTGTAGGAGGTGTGACTACCTTTGTGGCATTGTATGACTATGAGTCACGTACTGCCTCCGATTTATCATTCAGGAAAGGAGAACGACTTCAGATCGTCAACAACACGTAAGAATTTGTGTCCTGACTAAGAAACGTCAATACACAGTTACATACACATTATAGACAAAAGTATTGGGGCAATAATCAAGGCTATTAAAACATATACTGCAGTTTATACTGCTTCTGTGGGAGTAACTGTCCAAGGAAGTCTTTGTACTAGATTTTGGAGCATTGCTATGAGGATTTGATTGTATTCAACACAAGAGTGTTTGTGAAGTCAGGATGATCATCACCCCACCTCATCCCCAAATACCAAACATATTGGACAGAGGAGAGAAAACAGCTCCACGGCTCCACATCTCAATGTTGGGGGATTCATATCCCTCTAGCCCAGACCTGGTACTAGCATGGTGCCAGTAGGTTCATGTTTGTCTGCCCCAGAGACTCATATTCTATTGGTAACATAAAGTAGCTGAGTGCATTCATTAGAAGGAATGTCCACAAACATTTGACATATAGTATACATACACACCAAAAACATGTAACAACTCTACAATTGAAAACACTACACAATAACTTATGCTATATAGTGTACTGGACACACCCTCAAAGGCATTCATTGACACTGGTTTGTTGGCCCTATGCAAAGACACACACACACACACATACTCTCCTAGTCTGTCTGCTCTGGCTGTGTGTGTAGACCCCCCCACTGGTAACCATAGGAACAGGCTTCCCTCTGTAGGCTCTGGATTTGTGAGAGATGGCTGGCTTTTTTGTCCTTTTTTGGGCTTTCCCAGCTCACAAAAGCTCAGCTGCACGTCTTTGCCTCCGCTTCCTCTCTAGAAGCGATGGGCCATTCTCTGTCTCTTTTTGTGCTCCTGATGATCACTTCCTTACACTGGTGTGTGTGCTATCATTAGGAAAAAAACACTTTTCCAACATCATCTGCTGCTTCCACACATACAATGAAAAGGTTCTTCTGTAATGTGGGGCTGGTTACTGTACAATCAATACAAGGCCAGTGAACCATATTCTCAGCCCCCATCCACATGTCACACTGTACTGTGGTATTGGAGATTCCTGGGGCTTTAGTTATCAGATTGTTAATGATGTCCCTTCTGCCTCAAAAATTCAGTATTAGATTGTCACATGCTGAAATGGAAAAACTAGGTTGTAATGACATTCACATTTCATGTTTTGTGGTTTTTGCATTAGAAATGCATTACAGAAAGTCCAAAGTGACCTATCCATGATCCACAACAAATATCTTTCATAACAACTGATTGGACAAGATTTACATAACCATGATAAACATGCCATTCACCTAATGGAAAAGCCATATGTTTACAATGGCTGCATAATTTTAAGTTTCCCTTTTAAAATGTTATTCCGCTGAATTGGATTATGGGGTTTTAATTAATTGCTTAATATGCAAAGAATTTGTCACTACATTGACTACAAAAAGCTATACTCAGTGTATCCTAATTTTTAATAATATTTAATAAAATAAATATAAATAAATATAATTTGAAATTAATAACATACTCAAAATGTGATATGTAGGTGATACATAGGTTGTGATATGGTTACATATTAGGTTCAGTAGGGTTTTGCTGGCACCTTGTTTTACAAGGTCATTTTTATATCAAATTTTCATGCAAATTTTGTATTTATTAAAAAAAAAGTGATTCATTAACTTGGTGGTGAAAAGTGATTAATACCTAAATAGTTGATCAGTTAAAGCAGTTTTGCTTTATATTTTATTTATACATGATATATATACACAATATAACCAACATAAACTGCTTTTTTTCATGCTAATAGGATTGTATAACATGAAGGTTATTATCCCCAAAACATCAAAATGCCTCTACCAAGATTGCCTGCTATTATGGCTGTGAAATAATAATTTACAAATTTGTGCTTTGTTTATGTGCCATATTGTTATGTCTTACAGTGTGCCTTATGCAGTTACAGCCTGTGTCAGTATGGGTGCTGTAAAATGCCACTTCTTTATTTATTCAGTCTTTAATTTTAAACTGTTTACTAAAGGAGTTGTAAAGCTACTGCAAAATGGCTGTCACTGTAAAAGCTGCACTACAAGTTTCAGTAGGCTGTATTTAAAAGAGAGCTACTCATTTGAATATACACTATAGTTAACTTAGTAAACATAATACTGCAAATTCTCAACTTAGCAATTTTGTTGCTATATTTAGCGAGTTTTCAGACCCCTCCAGCAACTTTTTTTTTTTTTTTTTTGAAAAGTGACTAGCAACAAATCTAGCAAGTTTTCCCAGCATTATTGGAGACTTTTGGAGACTACCATGTAAAAGCACCAATAGTTCTGCAGGTACTGTCCCCAGTGAGCAGCGGTTGCTACCATGAGCCCCTCCCCCATCCCAAATCACTGACAGGCGGTTAGTCTCACAGTAGCATGACATTATTTAAGGCTGAACACTGTTCCCTGCTGGCATGTGATCACATTAAATTTGACATTCTAACATTAAACAATATGGGACAAAATTGATTTATGTAATGTGGGTCTAGGCAAAGCATTAAAGTCATGAAGTTATTTTATAAAGTTAATTTGTAGTCCTAAACATTTTTGGGTATTTTTTTCCTCACTTTTTGTCTCTCCAAAAATGTTATCCCACTCTCCCACATCCTTAATTACAACTACATGCAAATTAGGTGATGACATCATATCGCAACTTTTAGGACAGCCAATAGCTACTTTCCTTACTGAGAAGTTGGCAACAGTGCAAATCCTGTGGATATGCTAGTGAGAATTGTAAAAAGCTGTGACAATTATTTTAAACGGTTGCATATAAAGCTAATAAGTTACAATATTTATAAAACATTATTCAGTGCATCTGCATTACTTGTTAGTTTTAGTCAGTTAGTTTTAGTGTTAGAGTTACTGTTAACTCTAGTAATAGATTTAGTCTTAGCAAAATCAATGGCCTGTATTTGCAAACTGGAATATGAATATTTTCCATTCACTCCATCTACTTCCATACACAAATTCAGAAGAATTTAAATTAATTATCTGGAATAAGTATAATGCGAAGAAACGTAGAAGGTGCTCAGTACTATTTTATATGTTCTCCTTATTCAAACTTGTTTACAGTGATGCTTGAAAATTGGAGAATTTTCTATATTTCTGCATAAATATGACCTAAAACATCAGATTAGTAGATAAAGAGAAAACTCGGTTAAACAAATGGAAAAAAAAGCTATACTTGGTCATTTATTTATTGGGAAAAATGATCCAATATGACATATTTGTGAGTGGCAAAAGTATGTGAACCTCTAGGAATAGCAGTTCATTTGAAGGTGAAATTAGATTCAGGTGTTCAATCAATGGGATGACAATCAGGTGTGAGTGGGCACCCTGTTTTATTTAAAGAATGGGGATCTATTAGGCCTGGGCGATAAACCAAAAATTTACCAATATTGAAATTTATGACAATAACTGACGTCATTTTGCCCATGTCTGTATTTTCGGTGTCTTAACAAATGAAAAGAAAAGTCATTTGATCTTTTTTGTCAGCTACGTTAATGTTCCTTTAAGACACTGCTCTCCGCGCTGTCTGTAGGGCAGCCTGTAGTCACGTGACTACAGGCTGCCCTACCAGTGCGGGCCCTACGGAGAATGGTCTGACTGCAGAGCCACAGAGCCACGGATTTACGCCAGCAGTTTTGTGCCAGTGGCAGCGCATATGCGGTAAACACATGTAAACTGCGAATGTTAGAGGAGGTTTGCGACGGTTATGTGTTGCAATGCATATTTCCATACAAGAAGAAAGATCGTTGCTGATATATGAGCGATGTGACACATGCTGCGACAAATATCATTGCCCGTTTTGCTCCATAGATTACTATAAGCCAACATCAGCCAGTAAACTTAGGAGTTATCTCAAACTACATTTTAACCGAGCAGTCCAGCATGAAGGTAAGTCAGTTAACATAACAATAACAGTCTTTTGACACAACAGTACAACATAGGTTGTACAAAAAGTCGCACAATATCTAACATATAATAGTTATCTACAATGCCAAACATGTCATAGCTGTATATAATTATATAAATATCAGACTAATAATATGAATATCAGACTAATTATATAAATATCAGACTAATAATATAAATATCAGACTTTGTAAACTGCACGTATGACTAAGCCTCACATTACAACTTTTAAAACAGTATACTCAACAAGGTTTATATACTTTGTACCTTGTTGTCATTTGAGGCTTAGTCATATTTATATAATTATATACATCATTAGATATTGTACAATTTATGTTGAACTGTTGTGTCAAAAGCCGGTTACTGTTATTACTAAGCCTTTCAGAGACCTACAATTATTTTCTCATGTTTCAGGATGCACTATTCACCGATGTGGGGAAAATGCGGGAAAAATGTGCAAATGTGCAAAGTTCTTATGAACAGATGCAACACCAGAAAGCATATTGACTGTAAACATACAAACCAGGTGCTTTTTGATGTAAATTCTAAATACCACCTGAGGAGTGAGTGTATTGATGAGGTTAATGGTGTCTTTTCTGTCCAAGACATTTTCTTCATTTATTTATGCTTTAAAGTTAAAGTGGTAATAAAAAGGGAATTGTACCATCAATATAACTAGCTGTGAAGTATTTGTTGGCCTAACACGTTTTTTTATTTTTGGGGTATGTGTGTATTAGTGTTATCGTCCATTTATCATTATCGAGGTGAACTGCTCAATATATCACAATATTGATTTTAGGCCCAGCCCTAGGATCTATTGAAGTCTTCACTTCAGAACAGATTTGAGGAAGTGTATCATTGCAGGAACAAAGAAGAGTTCTGAGGGCCTCAGAAAAAGAGTTGTTGATGCTCATCAGGCTGTAAAAAGTTACAAAACCATCTCTAAAGAGTCTCCACCAATCCACAGTCAGACAGATTGTGTACAAATGTAGGAAATTCAAGACCATTGTTACCCTCCCTAGGAGTGGTCGACCAACAAAGATCCAACAACCAAGAGCAAGTAATTGTTGTCTAGGTCACAAAGGACCCCAGGGTAACTTCTAAGCCACTGAAGGCCTCTCTCATATTGGCTAATGTTAATATTCATGAGTCCATCATCAGGAGAACACTGGACACCACTGGTGTGCATGACAGGGTTGGAAGGAGAAAATTACTGCTGTCCAAAAAGAACATTGCTGTTCATCTGCAGTTTGCAGAATGCTATTGGAAGAATGTTTTGTTGATGGATAAGACCAAAATAGAACTTTTTGGTTCTAATGAAAAGTGTTATGTTTGGAGAAAGGAAAACACTGCATTCCACCATAAGAACCTTATCCCATATGTGAAACGGTAGTATCCTGGGTTGGGCCGGTTTTGCTGCAACTAACCCAGGATGGCTTGCCATCACTGATGGAACAGTAAATTCTGAATTATATCAGAGAATATACACTGCTCAAAAAATTAAAAGGAACACTAAAATAACACATCCTAGATCTCAATGAATACAATATTCTAGTTGAAATTCTTTATTTATTACATAGTGGAATGCGTTGAGAACAAAATAACATAAAAACAATCAATGTAAATCAAAATTATTATTCCATGGAGGTCTGGATTTGGAATCATACTCAAAATCTCATACCACCCTCATGGAGTCTGTTTCTGACAGTTTGAGCAGAAACATGGATATTAGTGGCCTGCTGGAGGTCATTTTGAAGGTCTCTGGCACTGCTCCTCCTGTTCCTCCTTGCACAAAGGAGGAGGTAGCGGTCCTGCCGCTGGGTTGCTGCCCTCCTACGGCCCCCTCCATGTCTCCTGGTGTACTGGCCTGTCTCCTGGTATCTGCTGCATGCTCTGGACACTGTGCTGACAGACACAGCAAACCTTCTTGCCACAGCTCGCATTGATATGCCATCCTGGATGAGCTGCACTACCTGAGCAACTTCTGTGGGTTGTAGACATCGCCTCATGCTATCTCTATGGTGAGAGAACTAATAAAAAATGCAAAAGTGACCAAAACATCAGCCAGAAAGGATGAGAACAGAGAAAAGGTCTATGGTCACCACCTGCAGAACCGCTCCTGCATAGGGGTTGTCTTGCTAATTGCCTCTCCTTTCTACCTGTTGTCTGTTCCATTTGCACAACAGCAGGTAAAATTGATTCACAATCAGTGTTGCTTCCTAACTGGACAGGTTGGTTTCACAGAAGTGTGGTTGACTTTGAGTTACATTGTGTTGTTTAAGTGTTCCCTTTATTTGTTTGAGCAGTGTATATATCAGAGAAAAGGTGAGGGGGTCACACCATATACTGAAAGCAAAGGTTCACATCCTTTTGCCACTCACAAATGTCATATTGGATGATTTTCCTCAATAAATAAATGACCAAATATAATATTTTTGTCTCATTTGTTTAACTGCGTTCTATTTATCTACTTTTAGGACTTAATGATGTTTTAGGTCATATTTATGCAGAAATATAGAAAATTCTAAATGGTTCACAAACTTTTAAGCACTGTATATACATGTAGGTTCAAATATAGAAAAAAATGTTTTAATGCAGTTCCTGATCATGGATATATGTAATCTTCCAACCTTTCACAAAGGATGTGATTTTGCATCGATGTGATGTTGCATCTATGTAATCTCAGGGTATTTACCTCATTTATTGTTAGGTAACATGTAAACATTGTAGGTTTACATGTATATATTAACTTAATGCTGGATGATAATACTAGTAATCATATTTTATTACCCACATCATCTGCATTCTATGTGCAAGGTCCAAAATCTTGGGCTCTGGCATTCATACCACCTATCAAATAAAATAAAATCAACTTTATTGTCACATCACCTTTCACTGATGTGAAGGTGAGTGAAAATCTTGGGTACATAGTCCCTGCAATACTAAATACAACTAAAGGTTTTAGAAAAAAACTTAATGAAAAAACTAAGTCTTGCAGGGAGGTCGCAACATGGCAGCCATGCTCGGTGCCATCTTGGAGATCTATCTAAATGTTGTTGGAGACAAGGCCTCTCAACCTGATGAAGCATCTTTGTAATATGCTAGACAAAAATGTTTGATCCATGATGACTCCACCTCCCAACTAACAGGACATCTTGGTGCCAGATACCACAGGACACATTGAGAGGTCTTGAGGAGCCCATGCTGTGATAGGTCAGAGCTGGTGTGGCAGTAAAATTGACATACCTACACACTATTAGCCTGGTGTTTTTAATGTTGTGACAAATCAGTGTATATATAGTAGTGCTTGCAAGTTTGTAAACCTTTTAAAATGTTCAATATTTCTGCTTAAATTTGACCTTAAAGTAGGTAAAGAGTACCAAATAAAACAAATGTGACCAAAATATTAGACTTGCTTATTTATTTATTGAGCAGTAAATTGGGCATCTGTTGACTTCACTCACACCTGATTTTCATTCCATTGATTGACACCTGACTCAGGTGCATTAAAATTTAAAGGTGCATTTAAATTATCTGCAAATCTTAAGGGTTCACATATTTTACCACTCCCAGACATGCAATAGCGGATCATTTCCTCAGCGTTTCCAAATATAATTTCCAATATTTTGGTCTCACTTCTCTTTATCTACTTTTGTGACCATATGATGCAGTTTTGGGTCACATTTATGCAGAAACCTAAAAAATTGTAAAGTGTTCCCAAACTTTCAAGCATCACTGTAAATAAGCCAATGATACATTAGAAAGGTTGTTGATGTACAGTCATGGCCAAACGTTTTGAGAATGACACAAACATCAATGTCCACAAAGTCTACTGCTTCAGTTTTTATAATGGCAATTTGCATATA
>BRDA01002296.1:34337-51854 GCA_036984385.1 Crenuchus spilurus
TGTGTGAGATAAAAACATCTGACAAACACACATAAAAACCAGAGGGCAGCAGATCATGTGAAAATATAATATTTGTGTCATTCTCAAAACTTCTGGCCATGAGTGTAGACCTGAACTATAGATTAACCCCAGCTTCTGATGTCTTTCTTTAGAAGTCTGAATGTTTTATCTCTCCTCAATGCTTTTGCGCTGATTCCTGCTGTGTGTTTCTTTTAATCCTGAAACTTTTTTCATGCCTTGTCCTCACTCTGTAATCTAGGAGAAAGCTGAACTGCAGGTTGGTAACAGCTGCTTTGCTTTTGCCTTTCATTGTCCTTGCCTGCTTCCTGTCTTCGATATCATCTCTCCACGTTCACCCGTCCACCAGAGAACTGTCTAGGCTGCTGGAGACTGTTTGGAGAAAGACAAAAATAGTCTCACGTCTGCTCAAAACTAGACCAGAGGCTGCCATCTTAGCTTTGTCCTTCACATCCACACTCTGTGTAGAACTTTGTGCTAGTTTCACTTTCATTTGCTTGCTCATAGACATAGAAGAGTCCACATTTTCTTAAAGTATTTGTGAGCATGTCTTATCCCAGGCCATTTGCAATCAGCTAGGGCTGTCACTATTGAAAATAGAGTGCCACATCAAAGAAATTAACATGGAGAAAATAGCATTGTTATTCATAATTTAATTCAAGAAGGTAAACTCATATTTTATATATTCATTACACATAACATTATATTTTTTTCTTTGTTTACATTTTTAGCCGATTTTCTCCCCAGTGTGTTTGGTAGCCAATCAACCTGCCCATTCGTTGACTCTCCCTATCACTTGGAATGTCTCTGACTGTAGGAGGGTGCAGACTCACACAGGCCTCCTCCGATGCATGTGAAGTCACGCCAGCACCTCTTTTGGAACTGCTGCCGATACATCGCTGCCAGGCAGCCAATGCGCTCAGAGGAAACACAGGATCCCCAGTTCTAATTGATCACCTGGCAGATGTCCAAGCCAGCTGACATTACTTAGGGTGCTTTCACACCTACATTGTTTGGACCAGACTTTTGGACTTTTCAGTTTGGTCTGAACCAAAATAGCAGGTGTGAAAGCGGCCACAAACCACAGTCCGGACCAAAGGAGCAAAATGTGGTCCAAACAAAAGAGGTGGTCTTGGTCCAGACCTACTGAACCATGGTACGGTTCGTATGCAGTGTGAAAACACTTTCTAGAAAGTTCGGATTTTTGGACCAAATACAGGAAGTTGACACAGGCGTTAACAACATTCAACAACAGAAGAAGAAAAATAACCAGAACAACAGCAGAAATGAGCCATGGTAGCACATGGAGCGAGGAGACAAAAGGTTTAATATAATTTTGGACAGATGAACGTGTGAAAAGTCAGCTTATAAAATTCACAAAAGTGCTGAAACATGCAGCTTATTTTCTGAGAGGATGAGAGAGAAAAGAGATGACAGGGCAACCTAAACTAAAGAAACAGTGGCAACTGAATATATAAGTATATAAAATAAGTATATTAAGCATCAGACGCAAACTGATTCTAACCAATAGTGTGGAGTGTAGGAAAACGTGTGGAGTGTAGGAAGTGATGACAACAGGACGTGGGCGTGTCATAGTAAAAGTCCTTGGTGCACTCGCAAAAATGCAGTGTGAAAACAAACCGAACTGAACCAAATATATATAAAGTAACAAACCCACAAACCTTGGTTCGGACCATTGTCCAGACTTTCAGGTGTGAAAGCACCCTTAGTAGTACTGGGTAGAGCATGGCATCTTAGCCGCCCGGAGAGAGAATGGCCAATTTTTGCTCTCTCGGGTCCCAGCTGCAAGTGGCAATTAGCATGACCTGGGATTCAAACTTGTGATTCTTTTTATGCTTTAACATTGATCAGTATGACTTATAACTCATGAAAATCAGAAATCCAAAAATTACTATTCAAGCATTAAAACAAAAAAGGCTTTTTAGGATTTGTCAATTTACATATGATCAATATAAAATATTTGACAGTTTGCCATTAAGATACAAATTAGCTTATTACAATATTCTATCAATAATAATATCACCATATTTGCCAACATTTTCACCATAAAGCTTAAAAACTTACTAAATATATATATATTTTTTTAGTTTTTCAAAAACATAATTGACACTGAACTAAAAGCTAAATAAAAAATAATACATGAAAATGTTATGACATTTTCAGTACTAATAACCTGGATTCAGTGGGATTTATTCCTCTTGTCTTTTGCCTAGGGCCCCAAAATCATTAAATACATCCTGCACTGACATTAAGCATGTAATTGCTTTAAACCTTATCAACATTGGACAGCTATTTGGATTTGGCCATTCATTAAATATTAATAATTTTAAATTTTATATTAATTAAATAATATATGATATATGATCCTGGGCTTGTATGCTAGAATCACATTTTATGAGTATTATCACATTTCAAACCTTAAAGAAATAAGTTTAGCAGTGCATTTCTATTGCTAATCTGACTGCAGGTTGTCCCAGTTTCTCCATTTTATAAGGAATATAAGTACATGTATAACAGTGGTTGTCTGCATCTGAGATATATATATATCTCTGAAGGTCACTGGTTCGTTCCCCCGGGCAGGTCATGACTGAAGTGCCCTTGAGCAAGGCACCTAACCCCAAATTGTAAGTCGCTTTGGATAAAAGCGTCTGCTAAATGTCTCAAATGTAAATGTGACAGCCCTAACTCAATTGTAGCATCATTTGTTAAAACCCATTTGTGTATTTGTTGTGGTTTTGTACAGTAGGGTTGCACAATATGGCGCTTGTTAACTGGAAACACTGTATTGACTTTTTTGCAGTAATGATGGATGTTTCTCTGAGTTTAAAGAATTAACCACAAGATATTCATGTGATTCAACAAGAATAGATAACTTTGGTTCAGGCCAATGGCATCAAGTTTTCAGCAGTGCAATATGTTGCAAGATGTACTTGCAATCACAGTATGAAATTTTGTCCATACTGTGCAGTCCTAACTGGTAGTCAGAATTAACTGTTTCAGCATCCCTGTACATAAATAATACATACACATTTATGCATTTTGGATAGATAATGAATAATGCATTTGGGTTCCGAGTAAGTATGCAGACGCGAAGGTGTCAGTGTGTTCAGCCTGTATTGTTTGTGGTTGTGCTGTAATGAGTTTAAGTGCCTTGGGAGCTTGCTCTTAGAACTGGGGAGGTTGTGTGTTGAGTCAGCAAACACCTTTATTATTACTTCAGCTGTGGGAGAGAGGAAGAGTGTCCTTAACTTCATTCTGTTTCCAGTCAATGGAATGGTCAATAATTCAGAGCCCTTCTGTCTGGACAGAGATGAGGGAGCTGACAGTAACAGCATACTAAAAAAAATAAAGACTACTGTTATTAAAGAACTTTTAGACTTCATTATCATCAACATAATTTGCCCTCATTGGCCTTTTTATCATGTAGATTGGGTTCAGCTTTTAGACATAATGAGAATACACATCTGAGAATAACCCTATGGACTTTTAGTGCTGGATTGAGGTGAAATGGTCACTGACAAGGCCCACTTTAAAACCTTCCCCAATATTGCACTAGTATAGGGTCTTTAGTCTGGAGTACAATCGATACAAATGCGAAATAAGCCTGCAGGTGTAACACTTACGTTAATGCTAGTGGCTATGCAGTCAGGATTGTTTCTGCTCTACCTACCTACGTGCCTGCAAGGGCTAATGATATGCTAATTTTTCATCTGATAGTCTTCAGTACACTCTCAACTCTCACTTTGACTCTCCCTTATGGAGGCATCAGTTTGGTTACAAATTTTAAATCTGGGTCCTTCCACTTGGGTAAGTCATCAATCCCACTCACATTAAACCCAAATTCTCATATGGTGAGATCACATCAAGCTTTTTTTTAGTGTAGTGGAACATCAGATATAGATTAAATCTATATAGAGGAAATTCCAGCTTTGCAATAGCAAGACATTCAGTTTCACATATATTTACATATAGAGAAATAAGAAAAGGTATACTTTGGAATATAGGAATAATATATGTATAAAAATGTTTATATGAACATATATGCTAGGTCATTTATTATATAATGAAGTATGAACATAACAATTACTGTCAGCAGTCTTTACCTGTGTGAAGTACTTAAAAATATAAGGTAGTTTAATTAATAAGGAGAATGAATCAAACTGTAGTGGTGTCCGCAGTATTCAGTACAGTCTATATTGTGTAGTGAAAATGCCATTATCAGATGAGATATTACACAGTGTGTAACCATAGAGAATACAGTAGTCTGTACAGTGAGATATGACGTGATTCTCCACAGTTCAGACAGTGGATCAATAATGTTAGTACAGTATGGAGACTTCCTGTAGAGTCTTTTTGCAGTGAGTAGGAAAGATCTCCCAGGCCGCTCTTTAACACAGCATAGTTGTGTCAGTCTGACAATAAATCTGCTTCTATTTTCTCAGTGTAGTGTACAGAGCGTGTGAGGTGTTATCCAAGACTGCTAACAACTTATTGTGTCCTTTGTTCTGTCAAATTAAATTGCAGAAGCCAATAAAGTCTAACTGATCAATAATTATTACATGGGTGCTCATCAGCATTTGTTTTCATTGACATGGCATTACTGCTGTGAGTGTGGTCATAACATGGTCAGATTCCCCAAGCAGATGGTTATTGGATTGACAATCAGAATACTTCACTTACTGTATTCATAGATCTTCTAATTGTGGTCCTGGAGATCTATCACCTTGCACATGTTAACCACATTTTAATCCAAGTAATGACAACAAGTAATGATTGCAATAACAGAAATGAGAAGAAAAACAAAGCAGACAGGGATTGTGGATGTAAGGAGAAGACTGAACGCAGCTTTTCAACGATCAGCTAGGAAAGATAACGAAATCTATTGGAATGAACATTGTGTTAAATTGGAGGAAGGATTCAAACGTGTCCACACTAGGGAACTTTTTCAGTACATGAAGCAAATGAGAACACCATTCACCTCTAGACAGGCGATGCTGTGAGATAACAAGGGCCAAGTGATCCACGACCAGAACAGAATCAGAGACCAATAGAAGGAGTATACTGAACAACTTTACTCAAGCGGCACTCCAGCTCAGCCGGAAGAAGAAAAAAATTCACAGAACTGGAGACTGACATTCTCGAAGACAAAGTCAAATGGCATTATAAGAATAAGTATTAACATAAATAATGTTGTATTTGTAAAAGATGATTGGTTGGCCACTGAAAGACAATACATATTGTTACCTATTATTTTACAATGTGTATTTTATGTTCTGTCACACTTTTGCTGAACATGCTGGATAAAATGTGATACATGTTAAAGCCATTATGCTGTATTATAATCATTAATTACAAAAACTTGCGTGATTGTCATAGCCCTATTTTATAAGCTGTGGAGTGGAATCATACAGCTTATAGACTTTAACCTTATTGTAACATATCACAGCCAAAAGTGGTCAGAGCAAAGAATAAAAGAGAAAATGAAAAAATTATGGTAGAATATGCAAAAAGTTTGAGTCAGTGAGGATACTTCTTGTGCAATTCCATTAGGAGTAGATCATCTTTCAAAAGTTAAAAAATTAAGATGTCTTGTTAGCCTAAATAATATTTTTAATTCTTCTAGTATGCTATAGTAAGTAAGCTGTTTTTATTAGTTTAAAGCACATAGCCCAGTGTTTATATTGTCCATATATAAACTCTGTTCTACATCATTCTAACATATTTACACATAAGAGGCTTGTGATGACTCAAACTCCAAAGACATGACTATTTTAAGCTTTTATGAGTGTCCCCACTGATTACCACAGACCTAGAGGATGACTAACATATTGAAAAATATATGGTGTATCTATTAAAGTGGCCATTTATTGTGCAGTGTTTATAAACTCAGGGAATACTTGCTTGCTTGCTGTGCTTTCTCATACCAGCAAAGTTATACACAGTGGTATCAGAATATTATGACCGCTCCTTGTCTGGGATGAACTCGGCTCATGGATGTCACCGATGTCACATGACAGGGCTTGCTGCATGTTTAAATAGTCAACATGTCAGTTGTAGCAGAGTATAAAACCATCATCATCATCAAAGGATATGATCTGACTGATGTCCAAAAGGACATAATAATTGGGTAGCAGGTGAAGACTGGTAGCACCTCAGTAACTTTGTGGGATGTTCTAGATCCACTGTAGTGAAGGTGTACTGATAATTGACTTCTCATAGAACAGTGATGCCCCATGGGCCATTGGTGCCAGAAGGAAAAACTCCAACGAGTGGTACAGAAAAAAAACAGTGAACCAGTTAATCTCAATAAACACAGGTGCAACGAGGAAAGTGTCAGAGACCATATTACATCACTTGTGACATATCAGGATGAGTTAATTCCAAATGATAGGTGATTATCATATTCTGATATTACTGTGTATATCTGGGTTGCGGTGGTCTGCTGGTAGTCTCTTCCCTGGGGTGAAAAGAGTGACTGTTAAATTGTGTACAGATAGACTTTAAGTAGCTTTAAACCCATAACGTGAATAAACTGATAAACTGGCCAATGAGTGCAGATGTACCTAATAAACTGTCCGCTCTGTTTTTGGCACTTCATACATTCAAGGACACGAGTGTGAATGGTTAAAACTATTGTGACTTTCATAGAGTTTCAGAGCTCATGTCGGATGTCATTAGGTTAGTTTTATAAAAATGAATCTGTTTCAGTTTGCAAAGTGGTAAGAAGGTATTCTGAACCTACTAATCAGAGGAAGAAAAGTTTACTTAGATATGATTTGAGTTCAGTATTTAACATTGTCTGTGTTTTTGGTTACTAGGGAAGGAGACTGGTGGCTGGCACGCTCGCTAACAACAGGAGAAAGTGGCTACATCCCCAGCAACTATGTCGCTCCCTCTGACTCCATCCAGGCTGAAGAGTAAAGCATTACTCCTTTTTTCTTTTTCTCTCCTAGTTGTTTGCCTCCTGTAATGTTTTGGTAGTTAGTAGTAGTTCTCCTCTGCCTGCTTTACTTTAGTCCTATATATTTCCTGCCATTCTTCATTCTTCACACTCAAGTCTGGACTGCACAGGAATGCTTCTCCTACTCCTCCTCCTCCACCACCACCAGGCTTGTCTTTTCTTCCCTTTTCCTTTACTTTACTTCCCAAAATGTCACATACTCCTTATTTTGATGACATTCTGAATTATTTCCCTGAAGACCTTCACTCTTCCCGAGTGCAGCCGCCCACTCGTCCACTACTCATCAAAAGCTTATGTGCCTGTTCCCTTCACATACATATATACACATACATATACACAACCACACGGGGACTCTGATTTTCTGCATTTTTGCACATAGAGCATTACTATCCATAGCCTGATATTAAACAAATGTTACCAGTGAAAGGGTGCCCTTAGCACATAATGATAATAATTACTTGTAACAGAACTATGGGGTACCTGTAGCACATAATTTTAAAATATAGAAAGTAGCAGTGGGTTGCAGTGACTTTACCACTGTTAGGCATGATGAAGCAAAATGGTGGCAAAATGCAATAAACCAATGTATCAAAAATAATGTAATGTAATGTTCCCAGAAGAACCCCCACTTGTTAAGTTATTTGTAGTTGTTGATAAAAGTGCTAGCAGCTGGCATCCTTGTCGAAATGCCTTATGAGTGCTCGGACAACACAGAGTCACCCAAAAGTCTTTATCTCGTCTGCATCTTGATAAGTGTCCAAGGATAAGCAGGGTGGAACTGGATTACCCTGAGCCAGAGCATGTCTTAGCAATTGATAAACGTTTGAAGTCAGCAATTTTAGTCATTTTAAACCTAAAATGTAATGTATTATTATTAATACCCATAGACAAGAACATAAGTAAACTAGAAAAGTGCATTTCCTGAAGGAAACGCGGGATGTTGCGCATTGCTAACATGGCCCACAAGCTAAGGTATCCCAGTTGGTTTGTAAGGTGATGCAAGGCGGTTGCTATGGGCCCCGAAGGCGGTTGCTATGGGCCCCAAGGCGGTTGCCATGTATCTATGTGAAAATGAATGGGCAGAACGAGGGATGAAAAGATGACAAAAAGAGAAGTGCGGGTCAGTATGGCCCTGCACTAGAGCTCTGTTATTTGTCCTGATGGAGTACATGAATGTTGGTGGCTGTTGGGACACAGAAACTCTGTGGCTTGAGTGTATGTGAAAATGAATGGAAGTCAATGGGAGGAACAAGGGAAGAAAAGATGACAAAAAAAGGATTGCGGGTCAGTATGGCTCTGGACTAGAGCTCTGTTACCTGCCATTATGTAGTATATCAATTTTGGTTGTTGTTTGGCAAAAGGACGCCTGGAATTTGATATGGGTGAAAATGAATGGAAGTCAAAGGGACAAAAAAGGGATGGCAATAAAACGACAAATAAACGAGTGCGGGTCAAAACAACAGTGAATTTGTCCTCGGGGGCCTGCCCTGATATAGTGTATTTGAAACGGTGTGAATCGGTCAAGCAGAAGTACAGTAGATTAGCATGCATTTTTGCTCCCCATTCATTCTCTATGGGAAAAAATTCCCAGATTAAGGAAGTTTTTAGGAAAACCGCAAATCCGATCAAAATTCTGTATACGAGCCCAGATCACACAATCGGACTGAACAATCTGGAGTTGGAACAGTGTCGATATCTCGAAAACTACGGGACAAGAAATGCTTAAAAAATCCGGCGGAAGAAGAAGAAGATGAAGAAGAAGAATATATGAAAATCAACAGTAAGCAATGCGCAACATAATAAAGAATGCCCATAGACAGGAACATGAGTAAACAAATGTAACATTAAAAACTTAATTGTTGTTTCTATACTCATTGTCCATTTTATCAGCTCGACTTGCCCCCAGAACCCTCATAGGACCACACAGACAGTTTTTAAGCACTCCACTCACTCACACACCCCACCTGGTAGATGTAAAGTCAGAGGCAGTAGCTCATCTGTTGCTGCACAGTTTGTGTTGGTCCTCTAGTCCTTCATTGGTGGTCACAGGATAATGCCCACATGATGCTGTTGGCCAGTTGTGGTTGGTGGACTGTTCACAGTTCAGCAGTGACACTGAAGTGAATGATCCACTAGTGCAAGTGCAACACACACTAACACTGCACCACCATGTCAATGCCACTGCAGTGCTGAGAATGATCCACCACACAAATAATAGCTGCTTTGTTGAGGTCCTGACCAATGATCTATATTACTGGATAGGACACTGCCTATTCGCTAGCATTGAGGCCGGCGCGACATCATGGAGCCGCCATGTTGTGTGGAAGTGAAGATTGTAAACAATGGCACATGACCAGCACTGCTGCCTTCTCAAACCTCTAACTTCACTAATAATTGTCTGATTTTCAAAATCTAAAGTTCTTTACAAAGAGGATAAAAAGCTCTTTAACAATAATTAAAGTATAAAAATGGTTGATGACATGTTAGGCTATTATCGGCTTTCGCATCCGTCGTAACGGACATTTTCTCTAGGCCTTACTGCTTGCATGACTTCTAATGGCTGTAAAATCGTTAATAATTATCCGATTTTCAAAATGTAAGTTATTTACAAAGAAGACAAATAATTAAATTGTGTAATGCTGCTATCACATGGCCATTGACATAAATATAGCCATGTTTTCTTGCCTTGCTGCTACTAGCTAGTGACCGATGGCTCTACACAAATTATAAATTTTTTCAACCTGTCGACTGTCTTAATCCAAAGTAAAGAACACGAAGACCTCATACATATTAAAGTAAATGTAGAAATATTCAATGCTATCATCCGAGTTCATTTAATGTTACAGTAAACACATTGTAAAGCTCTATTTATGCTGCAATACTAATTTTACTTTTTAGTAATTTAAAAAGTGTTGTCTATACTTTGATGGGCCACTGGAACTGCCAAGTTGACAACACTGACACTGCATCATTGTCACTATAAAAATGCCTCTAGTCATAGTCTAGTGAGTTCTGATGCATATCTACATTTGACTACAGTAAGAGTTAATGTTTGTGATACTAACTTCATGAGTGTTGTTGGTTTGATGCAAGCCTGACTATTAGTGTAATGTCTACGGAACTACATCAAGATTGTAGGTCATAGACTGTGGCTATAATTCACAGATTATTACGAATAAATCATTTTAAAATGAATACATACTTGTGGAATGTGATCCGCTGGTCTCTGCTGATAGAATTCCGATAAAGTAAAACAGTTAAAGGCAAAACATTGCAGCCCTTTCATCGTTTGTAAACACTGGCCTCCTTCAGAGCTTGCCCTGCTTCCACACAACATGGAGGCTCCTTGCCGGCGGGTTCAAAAGCCTCGTGTGTCCTATCCAGTAATATAGATCATTGGTCCTGACCACTAAAGAACAAGTTGAAAAGGCTAACAATGTATACAGAAAAACAAATGGGCTACAGTCTGTAATTGTAGACCTACAAAGTACACCTATATGATTAGTGTAGCTAAAATGGACAGTGAGTGTAGATACAAGGAGGTGGTTTTAATGAAGTGACTGGCTAGTGTATGTGACACAATGAGTTTGTGAGTATAAAATTAAATAAGAGTGAATTAAAGTTAAGGGAGGAAGAGAACAGTATAAAAAAGAGATGATGGTTGGTCTACCAATTAAATTTTAATTACAGGACAACACAATATTGCCTTTTAATCTCCTATTGTAGATCAATTTCTAAGAGAATGTTCTTATGTTTTAGATTGACCTGAACTCTTCAGCACCTGCATATTTGAGCAGTTAAATGGACCAGTTCAAAAAACCAGTTCTGCCACTTTTCTCAGCCACCTTTTTCTTTCTGTAGATGGTCTCTCATCTGCATCTTTTTAAGAACCTTACCAGGTTTAAACTACGGGCTTACACAGCATGTGTTCTTCTCTGGTGCAAAAGTGTTGAAAATCAGACACAGCACAAATGTTTTTCCTCACATTAACATACTTAATATCTTTTAATGGTTATAATGTCTCGCTTTTCCGACTCTGTCCTGCCAGTCATCTCAGATCGACTCTGGAGAAAAGGTAAGGCTTGGTCACTGTATTCCTTCCTTGGCCAAAAGCAGCAAAACATGATTTCCACTCATTCTTGTTTCAATCTCAGAAAGCTGTGCAAAAAACTTGGTCTACAAGATTGGTCTACAGTCTTATTTGCACTGTTTACTTATATATAGGATTAGTTTACCAGATATATTAAGCCTAGTCCTAGACTACACAGTATTCTGAATGAAGGTTCTCCATTAAAAGCATTTCTGGGAAACCAATTTTTAGAGATTGTTTTTTTTTCATGAATTGTATGACTCATGAGATTAATTTCTGTTCAGAGTGTTCTGTTCCTAAACATTCTTTCTTCCTTATCTCTCTCTCTCTCTCTCCCCCTCTCTCTCTCTCTCCCTCCCTCTCTTTATCTATCTATCTATCTATCTATCTATCTATCTATCTATCTATCTATCTATCTATCTATCTATCTATCTATCTATCTATCTATCTATCTACCTACCTACCTACCTACCTAACCCCCCCTCTCTCCATCCATCCATCCATCCATCCATCCATCCATCCATCCATCCCTCCCTCCCTCTCTCTCTATATCTATCTATCTATCTATCTATCTATCTATCTATCTACCTACCTACCCCCCCCCTCTCTCTCTCCATCTCTCCCTCCATCTCTAGATGGTACTTTGGGAAAATCACTCGCAGGGACTCAGAGCGGTTGTTGTTGAGTCTTGAGAATAGAAGGGGGACTTTCCTGGTCCGTGAGAGTGAGACCACCAAAGGTGATTCAGCCTCTACCTTACCTAATATATCTGCTAATGTTGTGCCTGACAAACTGAATGACAGCATGACAGACAGATTGTTTGATAGTTTGATATATAGACAGCCAATTATTAAGGTTGGGGCTGCGCAAGCGGCTGCCCTGCCAGCAGTGCTGGGACCTGAATTTCCCGCAAGGGATTAATAAAGTATATATCTATCTATCTATCTATTGCATATTTGATTGAAAAGTTGATTGATTGATTGACTTACTGACTGATTGATTAATAGATACTGCTTGAAACAGTCCCTATTTAGATGAAAATGTAGTCTCAAATCAGAAAAAGTTGGGACAGTATGAAAAATGCAAAAAATGTGTATCTTACATGAACTTTGACTTATATTTAATTGCAGACAGTATAAACCCAAGATATTTGGTTTAGTTTGGTTATATTTTGTTTCATTAGTTAATATACATTAATTCCTGCATTTTCAGACCTGCAATACACTCAATAAACTCAACAATAAAAAAGTTGGGACAGGGCAATTTAGGGATAATAAGGAAGTTAAAAAAATGATGTGTATCCACAAAAACAGTATCCACAAAGTCTTGAGTCTTTGAAGAGCTAAGATGGGCAGATGAACTCCAGTTTGACAACAAATATGATAAACCTTTTGAAATGTTTAAAAATAGTATTCATGAAAAAATATTGGAAGCAATTTGCATATTTATCCCTCTTCAATGCATAATAACTAAGCAATTCAAGGAATCTGGAAGATTTTCAGTATGTAAAGGGCCAGGGCACAAGCCTAAGCTAAACACCCATTCATCCCCAGTCTTTCAGACAGCACTGCATCAAGAACCATCATTCATCAATAGCTAATATAACCACATGGGCAAGAAATTATTTTAGCAAACATTTGTGAAGCTTTACAAGATATTCATAAATGTCACTTAAAACTTGACTGTGCAAAAAAGAAGCCTGGACCAAAGATGAAAGGACAATCCAGATTGTTATCAGCAACATGGTATGGGGTTGTTAAGTGCCCTTGGTAAAGGTCATTTATAATTTGGAAAAGTACATTAAGATTTTAGATGAACATATGCTGCCTGCAACATGACTTCTTTTCGAGGAACGTTCATACATGTTTTCAACAAGACAATGCTAAACCACATCCTGCACACATTACAATGGTATGGCTGTTGAAAAAGAGAGTATGAGGGCCGGCCTGATAGCAGATTAAATAGAGATTTAAAAACAAGAAAATGTGAAAATAATGACCCCATACTGTGTTGCATATCTTTTAAGATGTGTTTGCAGGATGAATGAGCCAAATAACACATGAAACAATTCATCACATGGTGTCCTCTGTGCCAAAATGTCTTTTAAGTGTTATGAAAAGAAGTGGCATCACTACAAAGTGGTAAATGCATTACTGCCCCAGCTTTTTTTATGTGTTGCAAGCCTAAAAATGCAGGAATAGATGTATATTAACAAATTAAATTAAATTGATCTGACAAAACATGAAATATCTTGGGTGTGTACTGTCTGCAACAAAAAAGGAAATTCAAGAAAGACAAATTTCTTATTTGTGGTTCTAGATATACATTGAGGAAAATAAGTATTTCATGCACTGCTGGTTTTGCATGTTTTCCCACCTGCAAAGAATAGAGAGGTCTGTAATTTTTATCATAGGTACACTTCAACTGTGAGACATAGAATAAAAAAAAAATCAAGAAAGCCACATAGTATGATTTTTAAATAATTAATTTGCATTTTATTGAATGAAATAAGTATTTGATCACTTACCAATGTGGACGAAACCAGTCCTGCGTGTTGGTTGATGCAAAGAGGAGACACCAAACTTGGAGTAGAATAACAGAATACTTTATTAGAAAACAGAGCTCTGGAGAAGTTGTATAAGAGACATACAGTTAAGCAGTTCTCCTAACAAGTTCTGACCTCATGAAAATCTGACTCCTTATTATACTGTCAAAGCTCACCCCCAAACCCCTCCCTGTACCAATCACTATGTGTGTGTGTTCAAAAGTGATCAGCCAATGAGAAGCTTAGATTATCATTTGGATGCTGCATGCTGAGCGCATGGTCACTACGTGTGTGTGTGTGTGTGTGTGTGTGTGTGTGTGTGTGTGTGTGTGTGTGTGTGTGTGTGTGTGTGTGTGTGTTATTTGTGGATCCTAGCTTAAGACGGTGTGTCCTAATTTATGGTGACTCAGGTTAGGTTTTACCACTGGGGTTTGCTAACAGTCCCCCAGGAACTTCCTGCGTGCAATAAACTGGCCTTATCTTTATGGCAGACCGGCAAATGGTTCCTGCTTTTGTAATAAAATGTGCTGACCTAAACTGCCTTTAAACTGTGAGCTGAACTCAAAGGCCAGACATATTTCACTCCTATTAGTAATATAGATTAACACAAACAGTAATGTGTCTATATATATAAAATATAGATTCTAATAGTAATGTGTCCATAATATATAGATTCCAACAAACCCTCTCTTGGCCTTTCCCAAGAAAGGCCATACCACTAGATTAATGTAACTCCCAGGTTAAGCTTCTAGACCTGTGATTTACCAAATGTTCAGTAATCTGTGTATCAGTAGTTACTGTGGTCAGTGAGGTGGATATGTGTATAGTATGATTCAAAAGACTATGATTAGCAATGGTGTGGTTTAACAGGGAGGTGTTTCGTTGCGAGCATGTATTAACAATAACAATAATACCTATAAAAACTGAAATTACAAATCCTATAAAAATTCCCCATTTAACCCCCTTACCAGGTACGTCCCTCTCTTCTGTCCTAGAAATACAATCAATTTCTTGCATTCTCCAAGTATTTATTGTTCCCAAACATCCCCATGTTGTCCCAAGCTAGCAAAAACTTTATTCAACTATATGTATATGTGAAAAGGTGCTCTTCGCCCGATGTGGCCCTCTCTGTGCCGGAGGCAGGATAGACTGCCCTGTCGTGCCTCTGTCCCCGGGGATTATTCTGCCCCGTTGATTGGGGACTCCTTCCCTGGTCTGGGTGTTGGTGCTGGTGTGCACCGAGTCAGATGATACCAAATTGGGCCTTTGCTGTCCAGCTGGACAGCATGAGATGTGCGCTCAACCACGCGGAATAGTCCTGTCCAGCCAGGTTCGCACCACTTGTGTTTTATGACCTTCAGATAGACCCACCCCGACAGGGTCACTTCAAGAGAGGTTTCAGTGTGTGCTGACTCGTCCTTCTGGGTCTGCACAGAAAAGGCTAAACATACAGCTTTTAACACCTTTATATATGACTGATAAGATTTGAAAAGTACACTGGTTGTTTCCCACGCAAGCGCTGTTTGGGGCCCCGGAAATGACCTACCGGTCATGAGCTCAAAGGGTGTTAAACCCGTAGTTCTGTTTACAGAACTTCTAATGCTGATCAGTACAATTGCCAGGGCTTCTAGCCAATTCAGCCCAGTAGATTGCATCACTTTATGCATTTTAGATTTAATTATCTGGTTCATGCGCTCGACCTTACCCTGAGATTGTGGGTGAAAGACTGAACCGTAGGCATGCTTTAGACCTAATGTCTGTTTAACCTAATGCAGTGCACTGCTAGTGGAGTGAGACCATTATCTGAGTGAATTCTTTTAGGAAAACCATGCTGGGGAATCCAGTGATTGATCAACATTTTTGCAGACAGATTTACTATCCTCCTTAATAGTTGGGATATCTTCTATTCACCCTGAAAATTTATCTACAACTACCAGTAGATACCTGTACCTTCTAACTGTCTGAATCATATCTGTGTAATTAATCTGAATGTGTTCCCCAGGTGTTTGTGGTTTGGGTAATTTCCCTGGTCCTGGCTTACATGTCTTTCCTACCTTGTTAAGGTTACAAACGTCACAGTCCTCTACATGTTTGTTTATCATCGCAGTCACGTATAGATGCCACCATCTAGCAAGATGTCTAGCTAATAAGTAGTATGTCATTATGACTCAAGTCATTGATTCTAATTGGACAAAATAAGTTTTAGTTGATTTAAAGTATGAAACAGTCAGGATGTTCGTAAAAACACAATCAGTGGCTTAATTTGCAGCTTTAGTCATGGGCCCTAACTGTCTGGCCATATGTCCTGGGTGCAATGCTAAAGATATGTGTGGTGCAGCAGAAGATGTCATTTTGTACCATACAGCCTGGGCTGGTGTCAATGTCACAGGAGCCGCCACGCCCTCATGACCAACATACAAACCTGGTGAAATAACCTTCCATACTATGTCTTACAATTCAGTTTTAAAATAGATCTTTATAGGGCAAGTCCTCCATGCGGTCATAATAGAGTGTGAGGTTTTGGGGATCAGGACAGGGACCTTAGGGTTGTATGAGCATGCACCATGGTTGCCATTGTCTCCAGATGCCCATAACGCCTTCAATGTCAATAAATCTCAACCACACAGGTGAACTGGAGCTTGGGTGGCTACAATAAAAGAATGTCTGAAAGTCTGAGAGCCACTAATGACTGTTAGGAAGTGCGTGGTTGATAGCTGAATAGGTGGCCTCTGTATCAATCAGATAAGGAAGTTCCAGGTGCCCCACAGTCAAAGACAGCATAGGCTCTGCCGTTGCCATGCTGTCTGTGTCCCCCAGTGGGCCTCGTCACTGCTGCTCCCCTCCCCATGCGTCCATGCGACACAGATGAATTGGATTTGGAGCTTGATGTGGCTGTGGTAAGCCTGTGGGCTGATATGGACAGTCTTTGACCCAGTGGTCTGGTGCTCCACAAATGAAACATCCAGTGGCTGGTTGTCTCTGCTGGACATGGCCCCCACCCTTATAACCCCTGCCTCTAGCTCTACCACGACCCCTAGGTGGACCCCCATATGATGTTTTATACATGGAATACTGAGGTGGCTGCATTTGATACTGCTGGGGCAGCGGCGCTGTGAACTGAGGTGGCAAAGGCTGTATCTGAAAATTAATCTATGTTTGTGATGTGTATAGGTCTATTTCAGTGATTACCATGTTGCCTGGCTTATTCTTTTCTTAACTTCACTTGTGGTCCTCCTGGCTTCCACCAGTTGAGCTTTTAACAGCTCCACTTATAACCTGTCTACATCCCCTGTCACTTTGTCCTTCAAATGCTTAGATTCCTTGGTCTCCCACCTTTCACCATCCAACTTCCAGTGTTTCTCCTTTTTATCTTCCTTCCACTCCATTTTCACATCTTCATCTTTAAACTCTCGTCTTACTTCACCATCTTTCCACCTTTTGCCTTCTTCTTGCTTTTTTCCCTTCTTGACATCTTGCTCATATTTCCGTTCTTTCCTTTCTCCTTTTCCTCTCCATTCCTTGCTTTCATCTTTATTGACCTTCTTTTCCCAATCCTTTTGTTTTTTAAGGTCTCTTCCCTCACCCTCATTTTCCTTCCATTGCTTTCCATCTTTTACACCTCTATCCTTTTTCCATTCCTTCCCTTCCTTCTGTTCTTTGTGTTTATACATCCTGTGTCAGTTCTCTAACTGCTGTCTCAGTCAAGTCATTTAATGCTTGGGCCAATGAGGTCTGCATCTATGTGAACATTTTATTCTCAGTAAACCAATCTTCCAACCGTTTCCTAGTATCTGCCCTTAAAATCTTCCATTTATCAGGATCTACCTCTAGTTCATAAATAGCTTTCGCTAATGTCCCAATCTGTGCTTCTAATGATTTCCA
>BRDA01002296.1:53587-65354 GCA_036984385.1 Crenuchus spilurus
CTTAGATATAAAATATATATATCTGTGTAATGACAAACACAATTAGATATAATGATTATCCTCACTTTATAGAGACCGGAAACTCAAGTCGAAAGTTATTAGTAATATAGATTAACACAAACAGTAATGTGTCTATATATATAAAATATAGATTCTAATAGTAATGTGTCCATAATATATAGATTCCAACACCAACCAGCAAGAATTCTGGTTTTCACAGACCTGCTAGTTTTTCTTTAAGAAGCCCTCCTATTCTGCACTCATTACCTGTATTAATTGCTCCTATTTGAATTTGTTGCCTATATAAAAGATGCCCTTCAACACACACAATCAATCACACTCCAAGCACAACAAGGACAAAATTGTAGACCTGCATAAGGCTGAGATGGGCTACAGGACAATAGGCAAGCAGCTTGGTGAGAATGTAACAACTGTTGGTACAATTATTAGAAAATGGAAGAAGCACAAGATGACTGCCAGTCTTCCTTGGTCTGGGGCTCCGTGCAAGACCTCACCTCGTGGGGTAAGGATGATTTTGAGAAAGGTCAGGAATCAGCCCAGAACTACATGAGAGGACCTAGTCAATCATCTGAAGAGAGCTGGAACCACTGTCTGAAAGAGGACCATTAGTAACACACTATGCCAGCATTGTTTAAAATCCTGCAGTGCACGCTAGGTCCTCCTGCTCATGCCAGCACATGTCCAGGCCCAATGACACCTCAGACACCATGGTCTCAACCGTGAAGCATAGGGGTGGAAACATCATAATTTGGGGGTGCATTCCTGCAAACAGGACAGGACAACTGCACTGTATTGAAAGGAGGAGGAACGGGATCATGTATCATAAGATTTTGGCCAACAACCACCTTCCCTGAGTAAGAGCAATGAAGATGGGTCGTGGCTGGGACAGGTGTCTTTTATACAGGTAACAAGTTCAAACAGGTGCAGTTAATACAGGTAATTAGTGCAGAATAGGAGGGCTACTTAAAAAAAACTAACAGGTCTGTAAGAGCCTGAATTCTTGCTGATTGGTAAGTGATCAAATACTTATTTTATGTAATAAAATACAAATTATTTAAAAATCATACAATGTGATTTTCTGGATTTTTTTAAGATTCCGTCTCTTACAGTTGAAGTGTACCTACAATAAAAATTACAGACCTCTCCATTCTTTGTACTTGGGAAAATCGGCAGTTTATCAAATACTTATTTTGTTCACTGTATGTCTGCATAGAATGCTTCAGCATTTTTCAACCTAATCTCTGTCACATCTGCATCACTGTGTTAGATGTGTTGCACTTAGCTAAAAAAAAAAAACTGAAAACCTGTAGCTCTAATGAGACTTTTAACATAGTGATGGGCTAGAGCTGTGGGTCATGGTAATTGATTGTGTGCTGTTGTACAGTGCCTTGCGAAAGTATTCAATTCCCTTGGCATTTTTCCAATGCCACCACCATGTTTCACTGAGGGGATTATGTTCTTGGGGTGATGTGATGTGTTAGTTTTGCGCCAGACATGTTTTCCTTAGGTGTCGTCTGCCCATAGCACCTTCAAATAGTTATTTGCAGCAGTAACACAAATAAATTATTAAAAAATCATACATTGTGATTTCTGGATTTTTTCTTTTAGATTATGTCTCACACAGTGGACATGCACCTAAGATGAAAATTTCAGACCCCTTAATGATTTCTAAGTGGGAGAACTTGCAAATTCGCAGGGTGTTAAAATACTTATTTTCCTCACTGTATAATTCAGATTTAAAAAAACAACAACATTTAAATACAGGTTGTAATGTAACAAAATAGGTAAAAAGCCAAGGGGGTGAATACTTTCACAATGCATTGTAGCAGGTAGAGATTAGGTAGTAAAATTGGTCATATTATGCAGAAGCTAAATGTGAAACTTGTATGCAAGCTGCGCAGTTATGAGAGTGAGGAACTGAATCATATACATTCCGAACTTCATTCTCAATATTACAATGTAGTTTTTCCACAGACTGTTTCACTCCCCTCTTAATTCTGCAGCATATGAAACTGGAATAAAGAGCACTGCTTCTTGGTGGTTTATATATATAGACAGATTGAGGATGTGTGAGTGTTACCATGGTACACACAGCACTGATTAAAATATGTGCAGGTCTGGTTGTTTAATACAGTGCATTATATATGCAGCATCATCCATATACACTCACTGGTCACTTTATTGGGTACACATACCTTGTATCTGCACTCAATTTCCATTTTATCAGTTCCATTGACCATATAGGTGCACTTTGTAGTTGTACAATAACAGACTGTAGTCCATCTGATTCTCTGTATATTTAAAAGTCCTCTTTCATCCAGTTACTCAATGGTCAGAACCCCTACATAGCAGGAATGATTTGAATAGTGGATCATTCTTTGATGTAGTGGTGGTGGCGTGTTGTAGTAGTGTCTGATCCACTTGTACCAGCACAAAACACACTTTCACTGAAGAACAGGGTGAAAGGAGGCTAACAAAAGCACACAGAGAAACAGATGGTTTACAGTCTGTATTTGTAGAACTACAATGTGCACCTGTATGGTCAGTGGTACTGATCAAATGGAGATATGAAGCAACAGGCCTCATGAAATGGCTTTGTTTGCATACTCAGAGAAAGCCATAGCATTAGTGTGTGTTGGGTTTTGCTCTACTTTTCATAATCATTAGTCAACTAATTTGTCATAAATAAATAAATAAATAAACAGTGTATTCCAAGTGTCAGTATGAGTACTTTGATAAAAACTTGCTCATAGTTGATAACAGCCAGAATATGCTAAAGAATTTGTCTTGCATTTCAGTCAGTTCCAGACACTCTTCTAATACACCAACTGAGCATCACAAATAAGAAGATTAATGAAGCTTTAACTCCTGGCTGTTTACTGATGGTTGTTCTACCATGACCTTGACTAATGTTAACTAGTGCAACCTCTAGTGTGTGAGAGGCAGTGTGTGTGCATGTGTGACTGTATGCAAATATGCATGCACATATCACTGTGTGTGCATTCACACGTGAGTGCGAACTGCATGCTTGCAGCACTGCTTGTGGATTTGTGTGTGTGTGGTGAGCTTTGTTAGTCGTAGAGGTTGTAGAAATGGGGGTAGGTTGGGGATTGCTGAGGTTGAAGGAAGGAGGGGGTGATCACAGAAACTGAGAGATTTAAGTAGGTCATCATGAAATGCCACTATAACCAATAGTCATATCCCCCCTATTCATAACGAGAGAAAAAGAGAGAGCGGGCGAGCAAGCATGAGAATGGTTCAGGAGGAAACAGGAAGAGAATTAAGAGCAGATAATTTAAAAGAGACATCAGTGAAATGAATGATTAAGCCAGCATGTGTGGTCTTGCACACAAGTATATGAACATTGGTGTTGCCCCACTGCCCCCTAGTGACTCTCTTGGAGAGATACAATATGTTAAACAACATTGTGTCATTTGGATTTTACAGTCTTTTTCATTTTGGTGACATGTAGGAAGCTTGATTAAATTCCTTTGTGATATAAATTGTGCCATCATGATCTTCTTTAAACCTCAAACTTTAGCAGTACTGTATTAAGAGACCATGCATTACTGTACCTCCATGCTAATGATATCAGTCCTGTATTTACACTTGCTGTCTGTCCTTTTCCAGGTGCCTACTGTCTTTCTGTCCTGGACTACGACAATGTGAAAGGGCTGAATGTGAAACACTATAAGATCCGGAAGCTGGACAGTGGTGGTTTCTACATCACATCTCGCACACAGTTCAGCAACTTGCAGCAACTTGTCAGCCACTACCACAGTGAGTCACTGTCTGTTTTAATGCTCAAAGTGGGACTGAGACTGAGGGTGTGTGTGCACTGGATTTTAAAGGGAAGTGAGATTGCTGTTTTTATCCCAAGGTCCATGAGAAATGAAGTCATATATAAAAAAAGTTCATAATTTACTTCAGTAAGGTAAACTGTCATATATTTTATGTTCATCCCATGTAAAGTAACATATCTTAAGTCTTTTTTGTTTTAATCGTGATCAAACTTATATCTGATAAAATTCAGAAATCTTAAATTATAAAATTTTTTCATTTGGAGTTTGAGTAAATTACCCTCAACCAGCATAAATGCCTTGTATGCAGGGGCGGATTTAACCAACATGCAAACCATGGAATTGCTTGGGGCCCCAGAGATGATGCTTGGGGCCCCTGGTCAAATAAAGACCGTTTTGGTTCTCTGCAGATTTTTCCATCCAAAAAAAGTGTTACGCTAAATTAAAAAGAGACAGGTCGAGCACTAGGACCCAGGAAAAAACAGCCACTCAGTCGGACGCCTTTTTCTCTTTAGACTGCTCACAAGCTCATCGGCTCTGTTCATGCTAACGTGTGATTGGCCGTCCCAGCGGTCACTCCGTCAGTGTCTGGACATTCAAACCATCCCTTATCACACCTGCTTAATCCTCATCAGGGTCGCGGTCTGTAGTCCGTGTTCACCTGTCTCTCTCTCTCTCTCTCTCTCTCTCTCTCTCTCTCTCTCTCTCTCTCTCTCTCTCTCTCTCTCTCTCTCTCTCTCTCTCTCTCTTTCTCTGTTTCTCGCGCTCTTTCTCTCTCTCTCTCTTTCTCTAATCTCTCTCTCTCTCTCTCTCTCTCTCTCTCTCTCTCTGCGCGTCGGTCTACCAGTCTGTGATAAGCCAATTAAGAATTTCTGCTTATTTTTACTGAAAAATGAGGTATAATTATGGGTAAATGAGATCTATTGACCATACAGTCCAAACATAAGTGTAAATTTGGTGTTAATGAATTGGAGTGAAGTTGATTATCAAGGTGTAACACAGAATTGGGTGATAATTTTATATTACACAATTTTAATGTTTATTAATATTTAATAATTAATGATTAATATTATTGTATTTTAATAATAATAATAATAATAATAATAATAATCATAATAATCATAATTTTATAGTTATTATTAGTATATGATTAATATAATGTAGTACTTCCTAATAAAATATTATGAATAATAATGTTTAAGTAATGTTTAAAATGTATGTATAATAATTAATACTTATTAATAATCAATAATAATAATTTAATTTATGTTTAAGCATTTACCACACCAATCTGTTTCATTAGGGTCCCCAGACATGACATTGCTTGGGGCCCCAGAACTTCCAAATCCGCCCCTGCTTGTATGCCTTGGTCCAAATTTTGCTTTTCATTTACAAATCAAGAATTCAAGGTGTGAATTCACACAATTCAAGTGTGACGTTTCTGCAGTCTGTGATATTTTGGGGTGCCGTGTCATCTGCTGATGTTGGTCCACTGTGTTTTTCCGAGTCCCAAGTCAATGCAGCTGTATACCAGGAGATTTTAGAACACTTCCATCTGTTGCCGACCTTTATGGAGATGCTGATTTTCTTTTCAAGGAGGACTTGGCACTTGCCCTCAGTGCCAAAACTGCTACCAAATGGTTCACTGACCATGGTAATACTGTCCTTGATTGGCCAGCCAACTATATTCAAGCTATATGCCATACTGATCAACATTAAATAAAAACAAATACTGGTACTTGAAATGTGTCACTTTATATTTAATGAATATAAAATATGAGTTTAACTTTAAAATTAACTTTGTCACAATACTCTAATATGTTGATATATGACTCTATTTGTCCATACAAACAGAAGTCTGTATAATTTTATGTATGACTTGCAATTTCAGTTATTGTACATTTATAAGTAAATGAAGCATTAAAATCTTGTCCAATAACTTGTTGGTATAGTGTGATATACATGTCATGTGTGAGGCATTGTTGTTACTCGCTACATTATATCCACCACTATCAACTAATGCAAACATAC
This sequence comes from Crenuchus spilurus, assembly GCA_036984385.1. Taxonomy (NCBI): domain Eukaryota; kingdom Metazoa; phylum Chordata; class Actinopteri; order Characiformes; family Crenuchidae; genus Crenuchus; species Crenuchus spilurus. Next base: position 59,440 of record BRDA01002296.1, read on the forward strand.
AGTTGTTTCCCACAATACATCCATTCAATGAGCAAGATATGTTCATTTTTGTACTGTCAATTTTGTAACACACTATGTACAGAATTGACATAATTAGACTTATTTCAGTATTAAATGGGGTAAGTCTTTTGTTGTATTAAAAGTTGTGTACTTTTAATGTTGTTTTCATTTTCAGTCATTTTATTACATTTAATTAACTTCAACCAAACTCTCTGCCTTTCACCTCTTTCTCTCAGAGCATGCTGATGGTTTGTGCTACTGTCTGACGGACGTGTGTCCAGTGCTGAAGCCACAGACTCAGGGCTTGGCTCGAGATGCCTGGGAAATCCCTCGCGATTCTTTACGTCTAGATGTTAAACTGGGACAAGGATGCTTTGGAGAGGTCTGGATGGGTAAGAGTAATAACTGGCTGTGATAAAAAAAAAACAGGTGGCACTGAAACCCTGACCAAGAGATCAACTCCAAAACAAATTCCTAGTTACAATTCCAATTACTCAAAATTGGAAAATTAGTCTTTCATAGTTCATCATAGTAAGGTAAACCAGTATGTTTATCATAGGTATGTTGACATTATGAAGAATGGCTACCTGATATTATTGGTGAAAAATGATAATGAAAATCCCTAATGCCAATGGTGTCTCCAATGTCTCCTACTCTGGTCAGGTACGTGGAATGGGACAACACGTGTGGCCATAAAGACTCTGAAGCCAGGCACCATGTCTCCAGAAGCTTTCCTGCAGGAGGCTCAGGTCATGAAGAAACTGCGGCATGAGAAGCTGGTGCAGCTTTATGCTGTGGTGTCTGAGGAGCCCATCTACATAGTAACAGAGTACATGGGGCAAGGTAAGTGATGCTTTAACCTCAGCTTTTTCTGTGTCACATGGAAATATTTGTGATCAGAATCACTCTTTTCAAATATGTTACAAGGAGTCTCACATTGTTTATGCACACATGAATGGCATTTAGACCTGACATCCACACAGACTATAACAAATTATTTAAAGCATTGAGCAGGTTCAAAAGAGTTGGGTCACAATTAAGGCAGGTTTGTAAAGCTGTTAATGAGAGCCTCAGCTCTGAGGTGGGGTGGTGGGAGGTGGCTGTTGGCATGACTGGTTGTGCACAGAAGAAAGTGGCTGGAAGAGATGATGTTTAGAGTAAGCAAGGTCTTACAGTATATCATGCCAGCATACTTTATGACCTTGCTGTTGTAAATATCCTGAAGCGTTGGCAGACTATACCTAATGAACCTCTCTGATGTCAACTTTGCACTGGAGTTTGACTCATTCTTGTAAGGTGGAGGATTCAAATCAGATGGATATTAATGAGGTCATGATTGATTGCACTACATCTGGCTCTGGAACTGTATCAAGACTGCTTCTCCTCCCACAAAATATCCTTTGATATGATGGTGCCCAGGAACTTGAGAAACATTTCTAAAAATTTTAACAAATCCTTGCTTACATATTGAACTTCTCAGCCTATGTTTTAAAAGCAGATACTTTTAGGCATTTCCAGGTCTTTATATTTATATTATATGTGTATTTTATATTATATTTTTGCAACCCCATATTTAACATATTTTCAGCATCTACAACATTTTGATAAACTATGTGTCTCAAGTGTAATGATCAAAGATACTCATAAGGCCTGATGTGTTTTGATGTGGTTTTACACAGGAAGCCTACTTGACTTCTTGAAAGGCGATATGGGAAAGATGCTGCGGTTGCCCCAGCTTGTAGACATGGCCTCACAGGTGAGTGACCTATAAAGCAGGCTCATTACTTGAGTAAGTTTCACCCTTTTATGCATGGTGGTTTCTAGAGTAGACATCTATTTATGTCATTGTCTTCTAAATGAATTTCTTATAACTGTATAGTTTGCCTCTTTATTATTTAGCCTCTATATAATATATATAAATATTATTGTAGTTAGTTTCTTTAAAAAAAATCAGTAGCATGTCATCTGGTTACTAGTAATTATGAAAGTAACAAAACACATGGTAAACAAAAATGATGGACAGACTTTCAAGAACTACACCTACTAACAAATAATTGTATGTCCATTACAGTGGACGTCATGAACCCTAGACATATTTTAACTACCAGAATGAGATTTTTTACACAATTACAACAGGTCATTTTAAAAAATATTACAGAATAAATGTATTTTTATTCAAAATATTTATTGGACTTCCAAGCAGGCCAGCCTAGAATATTTATTTTCACTAACTGACTGATTGATGAACAGACATGCACAAGGACTGGTTTTTGCCTTAAGACTGTCATTTCACATTGGTATGTGTCTTTAGAGCCATCATTATAGAGCCAGCTCACCATTAAAAGGAGTCCTGACCTTACATGCCCCAATGTGGCAAACATGTCCAATACTCTGCAGATTATTAACCAAATACTTAATCAATAAAAACAGACAAAATTGTTATACTCATAGACTGCAACTTTTTCTCTCTTGTATTTTAGTAAGCTGAGAGGTTGAATAAATAAATGTCATTCTTTAATTAAGAAAATCTCCTGGTCTTAGAAACATCTAGAATTGATTTTTAAGTACAATGAATGAAGAACAAACTGAAACTACTCAAGGATGTCTAAAAAGAATGGTAGGTATTTTGGACTTTAACTTTCTATAGTTGAAATGCCAGAGACACTGTTGGACAAACGTTATGCAACCAATGGCGATCCATAAAAACTAGGTTTGCCTAGTTACTTGATTTTACAATTATCCTTGCACTTGAATGTTCCTACTTGTTGAATGTTCCTACTGAGTGGACATGTGAATAATAATAATATGTTCAACTTATATAGTGCCTTTCTTAAACCCAAGGACGCCTCACAGAGCAAGGAGGTGAAAAAAAGTTATAAAGTAATTTTTAAATGTTTTTTATTTACCAGCCAGAAAGGAGAATAAAAGATTAATAGATTTTTTTCATAATTAATGCATGTAAGGTTTACAAGATCCATAATTGCTTGATGGTGAAATATTTCTACATTGTCCACTTTTGTCATTGAATAGTGAGTGTAGTATAGCATGTGCTGGCTGTGTTTTGACTGGGTGTGGCTTGTCCTTAGATTGCATCTGGCATGGCATATGTGGAGAGAATGAACTACGTGCACAGAGACCTCAGGGCTGCCAACATCCTGGTGGGAGATAACCTGGTGTGTAAAGTGGCAGACTTTGGCCTTGCTCGCCTCATAGAGGATAATGAATACACAGCCAGACAGGGTGAGTGAGATCACAAGAACAGTGTACATCTCTTGTTCCAGTATGTCATTTCCTGTTTCTGACACAGCTGTATGATTTCAATTTGGTAGTTCTTCTAATCTGGTAAATTCATATTTCTACTCAGTATTTCTTTAACCTTTAAGATGAACCCTTTCATCTGAAAAGTTTATCCTTATAACATGCCTCATTAACTGTTTATATTCACAGGGGCAAAGTTTCCAATAAAGTGGACAGCACCAGAGGCTGCTTTGTATGGTCGCTTCACCATCAAATCTGATGTCTGGTCTTTTGGGGTTTTACTGACTGAGCTGGCAACTAAAGGCAGGGTGCCATATCCAGGTAAGCTTAAAAAAGAAATAAATCAATTTTGACACTATGGCCAGAGGACTGTGAGTTCGAATCCTGTGTCATGCTGCTTCATCATCAGCAGCCAGAGCCCTGAGAGAGCAAAATTTGCCATGCCCTCTGGGTGGGTAGATGTTGCACTCTCCCCATCACTTTCACTGTGATGCTGGCTGGCTCAGGTGTCTGCTAGCTGATGTATCAGAGCTGTGCTTTGCTCCAAGTACATTGGCTGTCCAGCAGTGATCAGTGGCAGATTGAAAAGAGATGAGGTGGCTGACTTCATGAGCCGTGTGCTTGTCCTCACCCCCTTACTGCAAGTGATTGAGAGAGTGCTAGTGAATAGGGTGAAAATTTGACTAAAATTAAAAAAAAAAAAATCATTTATATTGTAGTGCTGAGGTTTTGTCGAGGACGACCTGCAATTTGTAACGAAACAGATTTTTTTAATAGCAATTTAACATTATAGAATTTTGGAAATGTTGTATCACGTCCTTTTTGATGTCCTGCTCAGGAATGGTGAACCGGGAGGTACTGGACCAGGTGGAGCGTGGCTACAGGATGCCCTGTCCAGCTGAATGCCCAGACTCCTTACACGACCTCATGCTGACCTGCTGGAGGAAGGAGCCTGAGGAGCGTCCCACATTTGAATACCTGCAGGGCTTCCTGGAAGACTACTTCACCTCCACTGAGCCACAGTACCAGCCAGGAGAGAATCTTTAGGAAAAGCCCGAGTTTCAAAATGCTTGGAGGCCATGCTCTTTAGGAACAGTATGACGGGTAACTTCAACTTGCACAGTGAAAAGAGAGAACGTAAACACCGTTTTTTTGTGTGTTAGCCACAACAAAAACTGGTGCTACAAAATACCTCTTAAACTTCTTACAAAAGAACATAAAAAATGGATGGAGCTCCATTAGAGGTAGCATTTGAACTCCAGCTTTTTGTAGGTCAGTAACGATCGATCTTTAGCTGCATTCCTGACCTCATTGTGTTTCCACCTCGCCTTTCTTAAGCTACTTTACAGGATGCTCCAGATCCGTCACTCATCCCCTCTAACACTGCAACCCTCACTTCTTCCAAGTCCTCTCCCTCCCCCCACTTTGCCCCAGTTGCACCCAGGCTGTGGTAAAGGACACAAACTGCTCATCATATATGAATGATTATGAAGGGAGACTTTTGGACATAGATTTTAGTATTTAGTCTCCTTCCTGGTGGGCAATCCATTCTTATCTTTAACTATAAGTTTATCTTGTTACTGTCTTCCAGTGTCCACCTTGGGCACATGTATGTCCTGATGATCACATTCCAATTTTCCTGTCTTAAACCTGGATAAACTGGAAATCACGACAAAGGGTGTTGGATTGTTTTCACATAGAAGTGATATTACATCATATCTTCATCACAAGGCAGATTGGACATGATCACATGACCGCTGAACTGAGAAAATCTCAAAAACCAAAACGTATGATATCAGTCACCAGTATATAGTTTTTCTGGCTTTTCAGTTAATAATTACTCTGCTTTTATAGTACCTGACATTTTTCCAGATATGACCCAAAACAACTACTGATACAGTCTCTTGTTAGTATAGGGACAGCTGTATAGTCTTGTGATTATATGTGCCAATGGGGGGTGGGGAGTTTGTACCATTTTATTATATATAAAGTGTATTTTTATTAATGTAATTTTTACTATCATCAAAATGAAAACGGGTGGGTGAGCTTTGTAATTGACTGAATTTCTCAAAAAAAACTCCTCAAATTTCCAAACCAGTTCAGCTTTGGGCATTCTTTTAATATGTTTTTTGGTGTTTAGAAAGATCCCTTGTCCTGCAGTTTTGAGAAGTAGGAGATACTTTAAGCATACTTTGTCTTTTTGACTAGAACCGTAATGCACTGTGGTGCTCTGCTACACTTCTTATGAATGCTTTGCAAAAGCGAAAAGGCAAGACGAAATGTGATTTGACTATCTAAAAATTATTATCAGATACATCATCAGCAGACAGTAAACCTAGGCGAAGAGTGTTAAATTTGTCATTAATTCATAACAAGTCACTAATTGAGGCATATTTTGTTTTGTTTGTTGCAAAAATATATATACTGTAGACCTGCTGAGACTTATAAAGGTGGTAGGAACTGTCAGATTTTTAATGCATAATGATGGTTATTGGAACTGTGAATAGTAGGTGAATTATCATTAAACAGGTGCTTAAAGATCCACTGACACATTCAATTTTGTTTTTCTCCCTTTGGAGTGGTACTGTTGCATCCCATAATATCCCAGGACACTGGCCATATTATGCTGTAAATACTGTTCACGCTTACTATATATA
>BRDA01002298.1:8281-18991 GCA_036984385.1 Crenuchus spilurus
TAGTATCGGAGCACTTTTATGAATACGAGTACAAGTACACGCACATGGTGTCGGACAGATACCCAATGCTGGTATCGGTATCGGTGCATCCCTAGAAAATAGATTAGCATCCTCTAGAACATCCTATACATTTAAAAGCACAATTACTGTTATTATTACATTGATAAATGTTATGTCACTTTAACATATTGGTGGAAAGCAAGAAAATGTAGTCTGTGCAAAAGTTATTATACATTTTATAAACACACACAAAAAGAAGCTGTAATATGAAAGCTAAAACTCTCTTCTTTCTAGTTCATTTGTCTGTTTTAACTTGCTAATTAAAGATTGTGCCAAATAAAACCATGCACCATATCTTTTTGAAATTATCATAAAAAAACTTGATATACTGTATGAATAAGTCCCAAACAATAGAAATGAACTAATCTTAGCAACATTCACCTACATAAAGGCCCTTAAGTGCTGTGCAGAATGAAAAAAATAGATCTGGGACCAAGTGTAGATCTAAAAACTCTAATTTCAGTTAGTTCTTACAAAATTCACTAACATTTTTGCATTTAATTCTTGTATTTACTGTATAAGAACACAAGATTTGGGCATTCAGATGAAAAATAGTAAAAAATACAGCGGAGGTTAAATGTAAATGTGCACTCACTTTTGTATTAAAATTCCATATTTGCATACATCCACTCCAACAGGATTATTTTTACAAAACTATCAAAACAGGTCCTATGATCAGGGGTGTCCACACTTTTTTGCATAAGACTCAATAAATAACAATATAATTCTCAGTGTAAACCTGCAAAAAAACCTGTAATCAAGTATTTTATACAACTTTGAAAACTTTAAAAATAAAATATTTGGGTGTGGTTTCTTTTAAAAGGTTTGATTTTTACTGCTGTTTTTTCAACTGAATATTAAGTATAAATTACTCAAAGTGTCCAAGTGCCCTGGATAATACATTTAGCCTAAATTATTATTTGAGTTTTCTTTCAACCACTTTTAAAAGCACACATTGAAGATCTGACAACAAATCAAAGACAAATTGTATTCAATTACATTTTTTCTAAGTTAGCAGTTTTATTGGCTAAATATTAATCAGCTTTCTATTAAACTTTATAAATTATTGCAAGCTGACAAAAAATATATATACACATTAATTTAAGACCATGTAAAGCTAGGTGACGAGCTTTTGTTGGACAGTGTATGTTTAAGTCCCACTTAAATAACCACACTGTAAGAGTGGCTGGCTGTAAGCGAGGGACCAGTACAGTAATAAACAGGCCGAGTCGGCAGCTTGAAAAGCATTCTTGCCTCTCTTTTCTCAGGCCTGCGTTGTTAAATGAAAATGAATTATTTACTAGGACAAGTGTTAGTCTCTCAGGTAGAGCAGACATTGATGAATAATTAAACTGAGAGAGCTCCCAATGAGAGTGACTCATGCTGGAGCACACAGATGCCATTCATTCATAAAGAGCATCTTGGATCCTGCAAAGGGACTAATAGTAACTAGGAATTAAAGGTACACTAGGTAGGATTAGTAAAGAAGTAAATAGAGCGCACTTAGGTCAGTTTTAACACAAAAATGCAAGACTTCAAAGATAAACAATACTAAACAAATTCTTTGCACTAGCTACTTGCACTAGTTGCTACTTGTTCACAGGAACTGAGCTCCAGTCTAGGGTAGCTGAAGGTTAAATTAGAAGTCTTGTTACACAATTGTCCTCGATCACACAAAAAAAAATCTTAAATATGATTACACCACAGTTAGTTCTGACCCCACTATGTAATGGGCTGACAATGGAAGATGTTCTAGGAGTGCCAATATTGCATGATATTGGCACTCAGACAGAAAAACTAGGTCAATACAGTAAAGGAAAAGCCTTTTAATGTATTTAAGAGCAACAACATTGAAGTCAGTTTAGTAACATCAACAAAATTAAATTAATCAGCTTCTGTACAATTTTTATGGAACTTCCAGAAATGTAAAAGGAGAGTTATACAGTAAGAGCACTTTCACCAGCTTACCAGACATACAAATGAAATTCCAATCAGCTGCAAATTGTGTTTAACGAATGACACACATTTATGCCAGCAAACATCTTTGACATCAGTATATCTGTGTTTAATTTCTGTATAATAAACCGTTATTGGGAAATTATGTTCCTCCACTATTATGACTGATGCACACAGTCTGATGATGATGTTTTAGCAGCAAAGAGGAACTACTTTAACTGACAGAATGTTGATAATCAAGCAATTATTTTTTTCTGTCCTTTTTGTCTTAAAATCTAACAATAAACAATGATAACAGAACTGTGGTATAATTGCAATAATTCACTTGAGATTTCTGTTATAACATGATATTTATTTATGATCTACAACCACAGTACACCAGTGCCAATATAGCACTCCCGCTTATATATTTTTTTGCTTAATTATTAAAATAACTAGAATAAAAAAAAAAATGCATTGACCATTTATTTTTCACAACCTGATCAGCATTTGAGTGCGTAGATTTATTTCAAATCTAAAAATAAAAATGTGTTTACTTTTTAAATAAGGTAAATGGTGTGTTTACATGGGGGACATTACTTGAGCTAAAATATTTAAACATGTTCTTCATACATTTCCAGGTTTGTTTTTGTAATAGTAAAACAGCGTAAATGTTGCTTATTGCACCTTTAATGTATCTTTAATAACATACTTATAATATGCTTGTGTTTGTATATGTGACACGCAGGGTTCAAATTAGTAAACATAAACATAGCTTATATCTTCTTTGCACCCCTCCAAATCCTTCCTCCTCCTCATCCTCTCCTCCTATTCCTCACCTCCTCCCCCCCTCCTGATGAGGAGCTGTATCAATTTTTCACCAGCATGCCCACGCAGTCTCAACAATCAGCAGCAGTGCTGTCTACCGCTGCTGCCGCCCACTGCTTCCTGCGGGGGCAGCCGCACCGCACACATACACACTCGCACATGTCTCTGTGTGTGCGCATGCGAATATCAACGACATGTTTGTAACACAGTTTTTGAGTATGGATTTTGTGTGTGTGTGTGTTGCTTTTAGCATTTGTGGAGGTGAAGTTTGTGTTGTGCACAATCATAGAACTTATTGCATATGCATGTGTATAATAAGTAACTATAAGCATTTGATGTTCTCTGGTTGGTCATGGCTCTGCATAGTCTTAGGATGAACTCTTATAACATCAGCTGCACTTTGATTTCTCCACATGTGGTTGAACATTCTAAAGAGAGAGTCTCTCTCTCTCTCTCTCTCTCTCTCTCTCTCTCTCTCTCTCTCTCTCTCTCTCTCTCCCTCCCTCACTCTCTCTATGTGAACTGAATCCTCTCTTTATCTTTATGCATTATTAAATGTAGCCTCAGGCACAAGTAATGGTCCTGCTTTCTCAAAAACTTAATACAACACACACAAGAAAAAAGGGACTCCGACTTCCTCATTCGTCTTTTCATAAAGCCCCCCAAACCTGCAATGAGATCTGCATGATCCTACGTTCTGTGTGTGTTGTGTTTGTCTGAAGTCTGTAACGTTTTGAGAAATGAAAGTCTGCTCCATCTATTGAGACCACTGCGGTGCATACCGGAGTGTGTTGCGTCTTTCTTTCTCTTTCTCTATTTCTTATTGTGTCTCTTTCTCTGTCTCTCCCTGTATGTGCTTGTTTATATACACCACTTAATTATAGGTTCTAATGGTGATCCTACAATGGTTCTAATAACAAATCATCTCTCCCATCTTCATTGTACTTTTTATTATACAGTGATTAGTTCCAGCCAAGTAAATTGATTAGATAGCAGATACTGGGACTTTTAACTACGTGTTATCACTCAGCTTTACAGATGTGTCCTATTAACCATGCATTACAATCACTTGTTTGTCTTGTAGATCTGTGTGGGCAGAGCTAAATATGTGGTTAAATAAGCAAACAAATCTGTCGCTTATTACTGTTAACTAATAAATGTTGCTTTTAGAATTGTTGTGCAAAAGCAGGCCTAATCACTTATCACAGCATGCTTTGATACTCAATATAACAACAATCCCATCATGTGATGTTCCTTAATTCATGCTCATGTTTATATTGACTCTCATTGTCAGTGTAGCTGAGAGCCACACGCATGATAAAAAATAAAGATACAAATAATAGTCATTTAAAGGCATAAAAACAAAACACACTAAGACAAGCCTTAAATAAAATCTAAATACAGTATCATAAAAAGACATATTCAGCTGAAACTGTTACAAACATAACTAAAATAAATACTAATCAAGAGAAGAGAGCAGGTGAAGCAACGAGTGAGCAAGTTTAAAAAGCCTGAAGTAAAAAAAATATATATAAAATGTGTGTGTGAATGCACAAATTAACTTTAAATTTTTTTATATTGAACACCATATTTTTTATTTCAGAACCTGAATTTAAAGAATCCTGAAATCTGTGCATTATGCCACCCCTGTACCTCTGTGGTAGTGCTGAGTGAGGTTGATGCAGAGGCTGATGATGATGGGCAGTAGTAGATGTAGTGACTGGGTGTACACTCTTTTTTTTCTCTCTGTCTGTCTGTCTCTCGCTGACTGTGTGTGTGACCATAATGATGAGGCAGAGGGTGTTGACTAGTTCTGGTAAAGCCCCTCTTGAAGTGCTAGTAGCCTCTGGACTCTCCTCGCAGCTCCTTTGAGCTCTTTGCACTTCTTCTGTCCTGCTGTTCAGAGCCCCCTCAACTGCAGTCATACTGCAGCCCTCAACTGCAGCCTTTTATTACCTGTGTTACATGACTGCTCCCAGTATATCTCACTGTTTCTCATCCCTCCCTCTTTGTGCAGGATTCATTAGGTTAAAAACTGCTGCATTTGAGATCCTGAACGCAATTTAAATTTCCCAATGGGAGTTGACTCACAGGCAGGGAACACCAGGGTCGTCAGGGTCCGCCACAAATAGAAACTGAAGTGTCTAGTAAAACTATAATGAGCATAAATACAAACCAAACCACATACAGAGAGAACGAATATGAACAAAGGCAATAGTGAAAATGGAAAAGGCCGAGGCACATGGTCAAATTCTCACAGTGCGCAGAGACAAAAATGGCTCCAGTGTAATTTCAGTGCATGTGGGGAACTCCAGGACAGAGAATGCCGTGTGTTTAGAATTCCAGGAATTCTGTTTTGGGTCGGGGGAGTGACTGATGTCATCAAGCAAGAAGGCTGTTCATCTGCAGTTAAACTTCTTTTGCTAAAAGCTAAGCAATAGAGGGCCCATTTTCTACTTTTTTGTTTGTTATGGCATTTATGTGGGTTTATGTACCAAAACCAGTCAAATTTTGTACTGAATATTTTTTATACTGTACTGTATATTATATCACTCAGTGGTGATCCCCGACACTTTCCTCATTGCACCTGTCTTAGTTATAGAGTTTAACTGGTCCACTTTGGCGTGTTGATTGTTCTGTACCACTCACCAGGGTTGTTGTTACCCTTTGCCATCAGTGGCCCATGGGGCACCACTGTTCTGCTTTTGGGAGTCACTCAATGTATGAGACATCCATTCTTAATACACCTTCACTGCAGCAGCTCTAGAACATCCCATGAAGTTGGTAGTTTCTGAGATGCTATCATCCTTCACCCGGCACCCTATTATCATGCCCTTTTGGACATCAGTAAGATCACATCCTTTGTCCATGATGAGTGTTTTGCACTCTGCAGTCAGAATTGTTCTGAGCTGGGTGGGATTTTTTTTTACATCCAATTACCTTAAACATGAAAATAGTTTCTTGTTACACTTGTTCTTTTATTTACCATTTTGGAGCTACAAGGTTTATTTCCTGGTTATATGAAAATGACCTGTTCTTACCTTAAGGTTGTAGAAATGTTCTGATCGGCTGCATTATATTGCTCTTCAGAATGAATTCCACACTGAAACAGTCCATATAACTTGGATGTGAATGAGTGGTGCTAAACTACTTTAGGCCAAGTAATAGGGGTGTAAGAAATATTGATACACTTCAGTATCGGAATATCACAATAACATGCAAGGATTGAGGCAGACAGTGGCTCATTGTGTGCTATGTTTTAAACCTGCTAGATATTTGTGTTGTAATCCTCAGCCATTAGACTCTTCCACTCCAAGTATAGGGGCATAATGCTTGTTATCATTCATTTCGATTGTTATCCTAAAATTAGGACTTTTAAAAGACGCAATTTATCTGTGCAAATCACAATATATCTCAGTCACGATATCATATTGCCAGGTTTTGCCAAAACACCACCCTAGTTACAGTATTTTAAATAGTTAATTCAGGACTAATTTTTGTAGGCTTGAGTGAATGAGATGTTTTGCCGCATTGACGGTGCCTTTTATTATTTACACAGGCCGTTTAAGCACTGATGAGATTTTGCATTTGAGTGTGTTGATATATTTTGATCAGTCATCAGTTCTGGGTTTGTGGATGACACAGCAAACACCACACACACACACACACACACACACACACACACACACACACACACACACACACACACTTAAACAGCTTTGCTTCATGCTTGGTCAGGCATTGGCTGTACATCTCTTGATCCCCAGGTGCGATGGCAGTGTCTTTACACTCTTACACTTGCGCTCTGTGTCAGCCATCACTTTCAGTGTGCCATAACAAGTCATGTTATCAGGCAAATTACTTTAACCTTTAGCCATATCTTCTGCTGTTTGTCCAAACACGCTGAACGAGGAAGCTAACTGAAACATTTATCTTTTTGTGGACAAGACTACTGATCTGAATCAGGCATCACACAAAGTATTGAAAAGTGAGAAAATGTCTGAAATTACGGTCATGGATTAAATTTTTTGAGAAAATGTAAACTCAATGTTTTGCCTCAATGTAAATTATGATGCTTGTTAGATTTATTGCCTCTGTGACAGGTATTATACTTGTTAAGAGACCACTTGCAGTGACTCCAGCTTTCTCATTAGTCCAAGGGTCTGAGAAACTTGAAGAGGCTTGATTCACCACTCACTCCCGGCAATGTGTATGGCATTATTTCTGTCTCCATCTCTCTCTCTGATTCCACAATGATAGAGGGATTGCACTCTTCAGATTACTGCACCATGCCATCAGGCTTTAGAAATGTCATCCCGACCCTGCTAAGCATCTCTATAGACCTTTTTAAGTGTGGATACGGCACGAATGACAACAGTGTTTAAATACATTCAACTTTTCCATGGTGCTAAAACTGGCTTAACGGCACCTGTTATTGGGGTGGAATGACACTAACAGAGCCAAATTTAAGCTGACGAGCAACGGTGGTGACGTCACTGCTGCAAAGATGGCTATAGCGAGCTTCTCCCGCCTCCGCACTGCTTTGACTCATACAGTCATTAAAAGCCAGACTCTGTGCACATTAAATATCCATTAGCCACTGACTCATTAGCACACGTGCGCCACTGGCAGGTGATGAAAATGGCCGGGACATGATAGAGATGAATTCTTGGTCATTGTTGTAGAGGTAACCAGGGAAATTCTCAGCACTCATTTGACTCAGGCAACTGTTTACAAACCACAATGTCTCCTTAAAATGTTCAGATGTGCAAATCTGAGAATCTTACCTTGATTATATTTTGCACAATGGATTTTTACCAGTGAGTCACATCCTCTTATACAGATACATATCCTCCACCACCTTATAAACAGCATTGGCTTTATCAGCTTTATCCACCATTTTGCATTTGGTGAGAGCAATAGGTGAGAGTGTGAGTCAGTATTATGAATAGGTGCCATTTTATTATGATAAACAATCTACTATTAAACTAGTGCATGTGCATATTCATGCTGTAGGAACAATTGTGAATCGCATGCATGCTGATGCTGGTATTTTTTTGTTTGTTTGTTTATTTGTTTTACATCATTTGAATATGCCAAGTTGTTTCAGAATTCCACGAATAATGGTCCAATAGAAATTAGCCAAAATTGCATAGTATATTGCAGTAGAAGTTAGTTCATGTCATACTTTTGCATTAAACTCTAAAAAATCTTCAACCATCGTCATTTTACTATTAATTCAATTAGTAGCTGATTATCATTCAAAATGATTGAATCATTCAGTTTAAACATATTTGTTTGATTTCTATTCAGTATCAACATGTTCAGTTCTGCTCTGCTGTTTGTTTTGATGTTAAAACACATCAAGACAGTGCACACAATAGTTTTCCAACAGCTTCATTGCTCTAAAACATCTCTTCTGTTATGAACATGTGCTTCAGTCAAAAATAATTAATATAAATTGACAGCATTTTGTTATTGACCTCTGAAAAGATATTACAGCCATTAGTGCTGCACTAGTGCTCAGGTTAAGTAGCACCAAGAGAAAGCCTTTTGTTGTAGTCCTAAAAAAAGCCAGTGATATATTAAAATGCATACACCAACTCTTGCTTGCATTGGTCAATAGAGCTCTGACGGAATTTCTTTACTGTAAAGTAGCCACACAATAACAACGTAGTCTGGTTATGTTTCACTTCTTGTTTCATTCTTATTATGCCTCAAGTTCAACTTCTGCAAGGTCACCAGACCATAATGTTTTTGCTCCTCATAGGGAGGCATTTCATTTAACCTAGAATCACATTAGGTGAAAGCCACAAAAGCTGTATTTTATTACTGTAAATCATGCCTGTATTACATCTGTGGTTAACTGTCTCTTTGATAAGATGGTTAAAGTGGAGTAAGTATGGCTGCAAATGGTGACTGTCTGAGCAGTAAAAGATTAAGTAGGAACTCTGCACCATGTCGGAACTGCACATCATAAAAATCCCCCTTTAAGAACATGGCTGACTTTGTTCCTCAGAACACTGTTGTTCTCCATCCATAGCTGCTCTTCTGCACACTGTCAAAAACATGAGGAAGTCTTGTATTAACTGTTCCATGTTTTATTAGCTCCATACGTCATTAAGACCATTACTCTCTAATGTAAATTCCCTCCTGACAACATGCTAATCTTGGCTAAAGTTATAGCTTTGATACCAAGACATGTTTGGTATCCATAGTTTCCCTGCAGACACGGTCACATTGTGAAAACTGTACGTATTTGATAGTGTTGTGATGGTTATGTTGAAGCTTACCCCACTTTTTAGCATTCTGGAAACTGCAAATGATCACATAAACCACACAAAGTTTCAAAGCAATCTGAAGTAGTCTTATGACTATTTAGACTTATGTGGTTTCTGTTGTGCAGTTTGCATGAACTTGGTTTCCATCAGACATTAGCCTCGTAACTCCAATGCAAAAACAAAGGATGCTAAACATCTCAAAGCTAAGTAATATTAGATACATTTCAATTTTCATGTTTGAACAAAGTATAATTGGGGAGTTTCTACTGTTTTAAACCTTCAAAGCTGTGTCATATTCAGGCACTTTCAGAAGAGCCATCATGTCAAGAGGTTCTGTTAATGATGTCACTGTGGCACATAGTCCTCTAGCAGTAGCTCAGAGTGCAGAATTAATTTCTGTAAATTCAAGAAACATTTTAACGTTGCACTCTAACACCCATGTAAAGCTGGACCACAGCCTTGCCCAGACAGGACTTGAATGCTCCCACCAGAGGGGGTTCCCGTTAGCAGTGGGTTACTTAATAGCTGTAATGCAAGTCCTCATTTACAGCCATTCATTTGTTAGCCCATAAGAGCTGTGCGTGGTTAGGCTAACTCAGGGGAGTGTGGTTAAACACAAGACAGATGGGCTGAGAAAAGCACAAGGAGAAACAGCTCCGAAATCCCCTCACCAGCCTCTAATGTTTTATTAAACATCGTTTGGCTGAGCGACACTGTCCATGACACAGGTTTGCCTGGGGTCAGGTTTGGCCTGCCGAAAAGGATGGATAGCAGAGGAAGAGAGACGAAAGCAAGGATGAGTGGAGCAGTTTATTTTGGAGGGTTTGGGTTTATTCTCTGGAGTGGAAAAGTCAGACCAGGCAAACATTTTCTGTCTCTCTGTCTCTCCCCGTGTCTCCCCCACTACACACACATACACAAATAGACATCCACTTGTCCATCTCATACAGTGTGTGTCCTGGTTACTGTGGTTTTGTTTAGTGACAGATGCCACAGTGGTTAATGGTGGGGAGTGTTGGGGGTGTTATGTAATGTAAAAGTGTTCCTGGAGCAGGGAGGTGGTGGTAGAGAGAGAGAGAGAAAGGGTGTGACTGCAGTACACACATGGTGACATAATACTGTGACCTCGGCAATGCCCCCCACCCCCCACCCACAGTTCTGTTCCACACTCTTCCCGGCAGCTTTGTGTACTTTAACACACCACACGTCCTCGCCAGATCCAGCGTAACAAACATTTACCACGGCCAGTCCGGAGGCATCCTGACGAGTGTTTCTGATGCTGATTTGTTTTTAAATATTTTAAAAAAGGTCTTTAACCTAACCCAAGTTTTGATATGATGCTACATTTTTTTATGTGACTTTGTGGTAAAATATCACCTCTTTTCTATTCCATAACAAGTTTGTTCTGCTTTTTTGACCACTTTGGTTTGTTCCAGCTGTTGGTTGTAGTACTTTCTCTTGCATTGCAGCATGTATTTTGTGTGTGTTTGAGCTGAAACTCAAAAGGAGATCACCCCATACTCCCCCACTCCACTTCACACACACACACACACACACACACAACTTCACCTCACCCCCTCATACCCCACTAGAGGAAAACTCAAAG
>BRDA01002298.1:19001-43613 GCA_036984385.1 Crenuchus spilurus
CTCTCTCTCTCTCTCTCACACACACACACACACACACACACACACACACACACACACACACACACGCACACACACACACACACACACACACACACTTCAACACACACACACACACACACACTCTCTCTCTCTCTCTCTCACACACTTACTGACACTCATGCACACACTGTACCGGCCAGCTCCAGCTTATATAATGATCATTAATTACACTCCAATATTGTGCATACTCATATGTAACACCCTCCTACACACAAGGAGAGAGGGAGAAAATATGAGATGTCTCCTCCGCATATGAGAATGTAGGAGACGATGAATTAAAAAACATGTCTCTTCAAGGGTGATATTTAAAGAAAGTCAGGATATAGTGTCCATTTATGGATTTTTTAAAAACAGAATGACAGCATTTGTTTGCATATGGATTTTTTAATAACAAAGTTTTAATGCATGTTCTGCATTAATTTCAGTTCTGATTGATTGATAAATACTACTGCAGTCTTCTTTCTAAAAAATGTTAAGACATTTTCTAAAAATGCAAAAACTGAAATCTGTCATTTGTTAATTCACTTAAACGTATTTACCAGACTTTCATTGTTTTCAGTTACAAACTTACATCTATTTGTTAAATGTAAACAAATGTGTAAATTGTTGCCTGAAATGCTCAAGAAATAAGAAAGAGATCAAATCTGACTGAAAAGTACAAGTAACACTGGAAGGTTCCACAATTAACAATGTAAATGGTAACAGGTGAGGTTATCAAAATTGAATATAAAAGGAACATTTAGTCTTTACAAGTTCATCAGCACTAGATTTGAGGTCAGTCACCATTTACAGTTCATAATATAATGAAAAGATTCAGGGAGTCAGGAGAAATCTTGGTGCTTAAAGGCCAATCTCGGAAAGCATTACTGAATCTGTGTGACCAGCAAACCCTCAGGCAGTACTGTTTAAGAAACCATCATCCTACAGTGATGGACACAACCACATAGGCTCTGGAGTATTTTTGGGAAATCATTCTCACTTTACACAGTCTACTACTGCATCGAGACATGCAACCTGAAACTGTATCATGCAAAGAAGAAGTCATATATTAAATAAGTTCTCTGGGCCTGAAGTAATCTCAGATGGACTGAAAGACAGTGAAAATTCTGAGGTCAGAGAAGTCCATTTTTTAGCTTGAAAAGTCCATCCAGACAATGAAAAGCACAAAAAACAGCACATGTGATGGCATGAGGTGCATCATTGCCCACCGTGTGGATGATGTTCACATATATGTGAAGGTACCACTGATGCAGAGGCTTACAGTGGTGCTTGTAAGTTTGTGAACCCTTTAGAATTTTCTATATTTCTGCAAAAATATGACCTAAAACATCATCAGAAAGTAGATAAAAAGAACCCAGTTAAACAAATGAGACCAAAATATTGTACTTGCTCATTTATTTATTGAGGAAAATTATCCAATGTGACATATTTGTGAGAGACAAAAGTATCTCATGTATCTGATGATGTTTTAGGTCATATTTATGCAGAAATATTGAAAATTGTAAAGAGTTCACAAACTTTCAAGCACCACTGTATATTGGTATTTTTGGAGTGAAATATGCTGCAGGACAATATCAGGCCTCATTCTGCATGAGTTACAACAATGTGCCTTCATAGACAGAGTATATGCTTGATTGGCCCACCTGCAGTCCAGTTCTGTCTCCTATTAAAATGTCTGGTGCAGCATGAAGATATACTCGGACCATAGTGACCACAGACTGTTGAGCATCTCAATGGTTGTATACAAGGAGAATTGGCAAAAACCTCCACTTGCAAAACTGCAGGTACTATCTTCAATTCCCAAACAATTAAAAAGTATAATTAAAAGAAATGGTGATGTGACCCAGTGGTAAACATGCCGCTGGCCCTGCTTTTCTTTCTTTTCTCTGCAAGTATGTTGTAGGCATCAATTTTTAAATTGTTTATATTTAACAAAAATGGAATGACGTTTGTCATTGAAAACCCTGAACCTCTTTTTTGCCATTTTGTCTGTTAAATAAGTTTAAGTGAAATAAATAATTACAGATTTCAGTTATATTGCATGTTTAGAAACTGTCCCAAAGTTTCGGGACCTTTTTAGGGGTTTGTATTAGTGTTCACTTGAAACTATAAATTAAATAAAATTCTCTTTTGTGCTTATTGCATCTTCATTTTTAATGTTAAGGTTGCATTACACAGAACAAATGAAGTCGGTCACAGAATTCTGAAAACTCCTGGACATAACTTTTACAATTCAAGTGCTGTTTATTTTAAAAAGGTTCCTTAAGGAACATCATAAATGTGCATTATACTATAGAGATGATACATTTTACATGCTAAGCAATAAAAGCTGGTTAGATATGCCGCCTTCAATTTTACATTTGCTTTAAAATGTTCTAAAATATATCTTGTCTTTTTGTGTTGCAGATAAGATTGAGGAAGCACAGAAAGAGCTCAAAGAGCCCAGAGGTACACA
Source organism: Crenuchus spilurus (assembly GCA_036984385.1). Lineage (NCBI taxonomy): Eukaryota > Metazoa > Chordata > Actinopteri > Characiformes > Crenuchidae > Crenuchus > Crenuchus spilurus. Next base: position 21,496 of record BRDA01002298.1, read on the forward strand.
GAAAGGTAACCTTCACTTACCTGTCTTTGTAGATATTGTTGGTTCAAGATAAATTGATTAGTAGATATAGATCAGAGCTTGTGCACCAAAATAATAATAGCAAAATACTCATTTTGAGATACCAAACAATGAAAAAAGACAAACCAAAACCTCTCGGCAATAAATGTATCATTTTGGCTTTCTCCAATTAGTCTGTGATGACTGAAAATGTTTCACAATGCATTTCTTGCTTTAGAAGTTTCAGAACATTCCCTTGTGCATCCTTTTCCCTCAGCTTTCCCCTTGTAAAATGCACAGCAGCATGTTTGCCATCCAACACTAGTAGCTAATTAAGCTAAACGAACAAATGGGACAGTTTGAAAATAGCAATGTTTGTGCATTTCTATGACTCTGAATTGAATGCATTGCCACACCTCCCAGTGCTGTTCTGGTCTGGACTGCCAGACTGTTAGTAGGGGCTGTTGGCTGAGGAGTTACTGTGTTGCAGTGGTGATTAAGGCTTCTGGAGGGTTCTGCTGTTTTTATCCAGCTGTGGCTACCATACTTGGCCCCTGTCTGTGGCAGAAGTGTGATTAGACCTGAACAGCCATAGAGTGGGACTACTATAGATTCTGTTGCTAGCCACAGAACTCCATTTAATTCCATGTTTTGGGTTGCATTTTTAAACAGGAATCATGCAATGATGCTACAAGGTAGCCATGAAGGGAAGACCACCATTTGGTGACCTATAATGATAACAATGTTAAACACTTTGTTACATGAAAACTAAAGATTTGTGTTATTTCACAGTTTTTGTGTGATGATTTCAAAAAATGTGTAGTCATATCTGGATTTCTTCCTTGAGAATCTCAGCACTGTTTGTGCCAAGCATGGCAGGCATTCTTCTAGACATTTACAATATGGAAAAGTAGCACCAAGGGCCATGGGGCGCTATTATGTTGGCTACTTTCGGACCCTTAATAGAAATTTTCCAGAAGCAAAATACAGCAAATTTGCTTAATTTAACATTCTAGACAAATTTGCTTTGCATTTACTATAAACTTCTTGATGTTTTCTTGATATTTTAAATGTCACAAACCCGGGTGATGGAGAAACATAAATAATTTATTAGTTATTGTGACAAAAATATATGATATCAAATGTACTACTAGATTAGTCATTGTCCATACAACTGGTAAGCAAGTGATGTCATGTGAAAGCAAGTGTAAGGGATCAGGTCAGTCTTCTCACCATACTTTATTCTTATACAGAGCTGAATATCATCTTCTTACCTCATCAGGCTAAGCAGATCCTTTTAGAAAGCTCCTGTTTAGAGTGTGTTAAGCCTCTCCAGGCCTAGGCTTCCTTTGTATTCAGTGTGGGGACAGATTTAGCATGTCTTCTAAAGGGAGGTGATCCAGGGATTCGTAAAACCCCTTCTCAAAATACCACAACTGGTGATGTCACTTGGCCTGTCAGTCACATCGTAATCCTTGAAGCACGGAAGGTAGTAAAGTAGTTTGGGCTATTAGCATACATGCTGCCAATGTTAAATTTATATTATATATCTAAGCCTGTTACAAACATAATTTATTTAAATTTATTTTATCAAAATTTGGAAGAAATTGCATTTGTTAGAATCCTGCTTACACTTACATTTTTTTGGGAATTCCTTGAATGCCCAGGAAATACTGACCAATCACAACTAAGCTAAGCCACTTCACTCTCTTGGTGCCAAAAAGAACAAGGGAAACTCCAATCTGGGAGGGGCTGCTTCAGACGTTAAGACAAGTCAACAAACTTCTATAAGTTCTTGAAACACACAAAAGTCCCTCTGTACCAGTTGGAGACCATGCATGTTTTGTATTGTGCTTGCTTGTGTACAGTTATACGTTTGACTTGTTCATGCATCTGTACGTTGCCTTGCCAAATTAAAATGGGATTAATTTTGTACCAGACCTTGACTTAAGGTTGCTGGATGTTGGTTGGCATGGGTACTTAGTTTCTTTTACAATCAAGGATTGACATCTACCTAACAGGAAGCTCATTTTGTCCTTCATAAAACTGGCAAAAATAAGCACATGCAAAAAGTGTTGTTTGGTACTCATGGATTGAAAACCGGTAACAGAACAAAACATTACTCTTAGCAGGAAAATGACAAGAAAACAATATTCTCACACAGATGCTGGTTTTTAGAAAAAAAGCAATAGAAAGACGACAGAGAGATAAAAATATATATATATATGAGAGAAAGAGAAATAGTGAAAGTGAGACAGAGAGACAGAGAGTGGATTTTCAACATAATGATGCGTGGGCCACAGTAGCTTTGGAGATTGAGCAGCAGAGGAGAACTTCCAGAGCCCAAAACAGTATTATTTTCACATTGACTTTTGGAGACAAAATACAGAGATAAACTTTTGAATTGCTTTGGTTAAGAGCATAGATTTTTTCATCTGACTGAGAAATGTTCCTACATTTGCATCAAACCACCATTCACATTTATTTAGGGTGCAGTTTCATTATGTGAGTGGCTTTTTTCCCAAATTTAATAAGATCTGGTAATTTGGGAAACGTTATTTTTAGTATTTGTTGTAGCTTTTATTCTAGCATATTTACACCACTTGGTGTGTGGTCTGTAATATTCAGTCATTAGTCTTTAAAAGGAAATAAATTATGCAACAAGAATAGGTCATGTACTGTATATTTTGTTTTGTTTCTTTAATCAGGCAAGAAAATATGAGAGGTGCTTGTGTGTCCTGGATGCTTATATAATTAACATGGATTTTAATGAATCAACATTCTAATGCTGCACAATACAGATTAACAACTGGAAAATTAATATTTAATTTTTAAATATTTTATGCACTCTGCCTAGGCTTTCATGATTTTTGTTGGTATGCTTTGTTGGCATACTGAGCAGGGCAATTTCTTCTGCTTGTTATATAATCATTTGCTGTTGTGATACACAATGGCTTTAAAAATCTGCACATCTCTGTTAAAATGACAGATTGTTGTAGTGTAAAAAAGAGGGATTAATCATTTCAATTTTCCACCTTCAGTGTGATCTATAATATGAACAGTTCAAATGAAAACAAACTGAAATTCAGTGTTTTTGTGTAGGAGTCTATAAGCATGGCACATCTTGACTTGTCAATCTTTGACCACTCTTCCTTGTAAAAGCGGTCATCAAATTTCTCAGATTGTGAGGGCGTTTCCTGTGTACGGCCCTCATCAGATCACAGATTTTTCAGTTGAATTCAGGTCTGAACTCTGGCTGGGCCATTGCAAAACTTTGATCATCTTCTGGTGAAGCCATTCTTTTATTGATGTGGAGGTATACTTTGGGTCGTTGTCATGCTGAAAGGTGAAATTCCTCTTCATCTTTGGCTTTTTAGCAGAGGCCTGAGAGTTTGAGCCAAAATGGTTGATATTTGCAGCTGTTCATAATTCTCTCCAGTTTAATTAAAGCCCCATTTCCAAATGAAGAAAAACAGCTCCAAAGCATAATGCTTCCTGCACCATGCTTCACTGAGGGAATGGTGCTCTTTTCATGATGCACAGTGTTGTTTTTGACCAAACATACCTGTTGGAATTATTGCCAAAAAGTTCAACCTTGGTCTCATCAGACCATCACACATTTCCCCGCAATAAAGCTGTAAAAAATCAGGGGCTTTCAAATAATTTTAACATAGGGTTTATAGTATTTTATATGATTTATGTGATTTACACATTATTATTAATGACTATTAATGTGAAAATTACTTCACAAACACTTGTGCACAAACCATCTATAAGAATCACAGTTGCATGTAATATAGTTTATTAATATTACATAAAGTGGTACAATGTTTAATGTTTCAGTTAAGAAATTGATTTCCTTGCAGTGTTCATTTTACATGGCGTATATTGTGATGTCTACATTGATTCTTTAGTATCAAATTAAATACCCTTCATGGGCAGTTTTAACTGTTAAAATAGTTTACTAAAAAGCAATGACTGCTCATTTTATTATGCTATATGTAAGACATTAACCTTTGCAAAACAGCTCCATGTTTTCTGAACAGCTTCTGTTAATAATGATTTCATTCATTTTTCCCCAAACAGCCAGAAATGAAAGCACTGGAAGAACTCCTGACTGCATCAAAGGGCTGAAGAGGAAAAAGGTTGTGGCTGAAAACCAGCTGAAGAAGATACCCAAGTCTCCAGTCAAGAAGCATTCACAAACCAAGAAATCCGTTTCCTCACCAGGGTGTACTTCATCCAAGGAAACTACACCCTCCTCTTCATTCTCCAAGAGTCCAGCCCAGAGTCCCCCAAAATCAGTCCAAGACTCTGAAGATGATCAGCAGGATACATTGAAAGACAGAACAGAAAAAGTGGATAACAAAGATTTGACCATCTCTGAGCCACAGGCTCTTGGTAACAAAGGCCGTGCAGAACAGACTTATGTTGGAGAGTCGGTGCAGACCAAAAGCTGGAGTGAGAAAACCAGCAACAAAGGCACAACCACCTCTCACACTGCTGCGCCTCTCGAAGTCCTTCTCAAGGCTATGGAGCCAGACTTCAACACTTTGACACAGAAGAAAAGCTGTAGTCAAATTGGACAACTTGGGAACTCTGTCTCAATTTCTGCTGTCCAATCAGAGGTTTCTAGGACTATGCCAGTAGTTAATTTTGGTCCTCATACCCAAACTTCACTAATGCAGCCATATGAGGCAGCAAAACAACAGTTCTACAGCAGTGCATCAACAGCAGTTCTAGCTCCATTGCGGCAGTCTTCACAGCAGCACTTGAATATGGCAACTAGTTGCCAGCATGATAAGCCAGGCCTACAGAAGAGTTACAGTGCAGGACCGTCTCTTACTTTGAGCCATGCCCCAGTTCCCTCAGGGTCCAGTGGTTTACCTCAAAGTCAGCCCCCTGTAGTGCAGACATGCCAGTCTTTCTCTGCCAGTGTTCCCAAACCCATCCAAGTCCCGGTGACACCCGGCTTTAACCCTGTTCAAGTGGCAACTGTTGTCAACTTTGGTATGAATCCAGTATGTGAGGTGTTAGCAAAGGATCAGAAACCAAAAAAACAAGGGAAATATGTTTGTGAGTACTGCCACAGAGCATGTGCAAAGCCAAGTGTTTTGCTGAAGCACATAAGGTCCCACACTGGAGAAAGACCCTACCCTTGTGTTACATGTGGATTCTCATTTAAGACAAAAAGCAACCTCTATAAGCACAAAAAGTCTCATGCTCATGCCATCAAACTAGGGCTTGTTTCAAAAGACTCTGGAAGTGGATCTCTTTCACAAGATTCTGACAGAGGCACTGGTACCCATTCAGATGTAGAGGAAAGTGGTGAGAGTGATGACGAGGTCAACACAGCTGACTTTGACCCCGATTCTTCACAGAGCAGCCTTGCTGCTTTATCTGAGAGCAGTATGCAAAGTTCAGGAACTGTGCCTGGCATCCAAGGGGAGACAGAGCAATCTGTGATGTTTGAAAATCTGAAGCCTTTGGCTTCTCAGAAAGGCTGTGAGCCCAAGGTAACTGCTGCTCTTCCTAAAGTAGTTGTCTACCCTGTCAATGTTTCACCCTTGAGGGCAGACAGTCCAAGAGTTACTGATTCCACACCAGAGCAAGCAACAGCACAGCGACAAAGGGACTTCCAGACAGCAAGTCTAAGGTCTAATGTAACTGTTCTATCTTCCCTTAAAGAGGTGGAATGTGCAAGTCCCTTACAGGACTCCATAAGTGAAGATGAAGATCAGCAATGTAAATCTCCATCGGGTAGTGGTCATGCACAGCTTCAGAGACAACAAGCAACTGACTACTCTCAACAGCCTCAAGGCAAATGTTTGCTTAGTCCCCGAAGCCTTGGAAGCACTGATTCTGGTTATTTTTCACGATCTGAGAGTGCAGATCAAGCTATGAGCCCCCCAAGCCCTTTTGTCAAGATAACTCCACCAGCAGAAACAGATATTATGAAAAATTCACAAGCTCAACCTTCCCCTGTAGTGGCAACTGTCATGCATGTAGCACCTGTTGAAAAACCTCCAGTTTTGACTGGACAGATGCGTCCTCCATTGGAGGCAAAAGCCCTTTCTCTTGAAGAGCGTATTTCAAAATTGATATCAGATAATGAGGCTGTTGTTGATGCCAAGCAACTCGATAGTGTCAAACCAAGACGAACTTCTCTTTCCAGAAGAGGTAGCATAGATTCCCCTAAATCTTACATATTCAAAGACTCTTTCCAGTTTGATCTAAAACCAGTAGTAAGAAGATCAAGTTCTAACTCTGACATACCAAAGTCTCCCTTCACACCCACAGATAAATCCAAACCAATATTTCTTCTTTCTGTACCTCCTCAATATCCAGCTATGGATTGTTTACCAATTACAAGAAGTAATTCAATGCCTACAACACCTGGGCAGGCAGCTGTCCTTCCCAATTCTACTCCCCAGCCTCACCCTCTAAGGATCTCCCATTCATTTGATGACAAGATTAGCTCACTAAATGATGATGTGTTCCCTTCAGCACCTTCCACCCCTAATCCAGTACATCGAACCTTAGTAAGGCAGATAGCAGTTGAGGACTTACCCACAAATGAGGGCCATGTCCTCCTTTCTGTGCATTCAATGGAAGAGCGCCATCATGGACCAAGTATTACTCAAGAGATCCGAAGTAAGTCATTTGAGCATGCACCTGAAAGAACCCGAAAAGCCCAACAAAACAAAGGTGCAACATATGAATGTGAGACCTGTCGTAACCGGTACAGAAAATTAGAAAACTTTGAAAATCACAAGAAGTTTTATTGCTCAGAACTACATGGTCCAAAGAATAAATCTGTTTCCATCAGAGATACTGAGCAAGAAGTATTTATACGTGGAATGCAACAACCACCTTTGAGCAGAACTGCAGTTATTCCAGGCATTACAGAGCAACCAGTGATGATAAGAAAAAGACGGAAAATGAAAAGTGTTGGAGATGATGATGACCAGTCTCCAACGGAAACTACCCCTCCTTGTTCAAGAAGTTTTGATTCCTGCCAGATGTCTATGGGTTTTTCAGGAAATCTATATGTCCAACATACACATACCTCTAGTAGCCCTTCTCTTGCTGGTCAAGTTCAACTTATTTCAAGAGGCACTGAAGAGTCAAGGTTGTCTCCAATACGTGAGACCCAGGTCATCCCAGCAAGTAAAGAAAGAGCAGAACTGCAGAGACAAGGAAGTGGTACTTCAGTAATTCGACACACTAACTCTCTCAGCCGACCAAATTCTTTTGAAACATCTGACTCTATTGACCGATCATCTCCAGTTGATTTTGTGGACAAGGATGCCAAAAGCTCAGCTAAAAGCCATACTGATGGTACACTTAGTTCACCCATGAAAAGTTACCATGACAAGATGTCAACACCCAAATGTGCCAACCAAGGAATAGACCATCATGAGAAGCAAACTTCATCAGTTGTCAGTGACAACAGTACACCTACTCAGTCAAGGCTGGTGCGGCAAAACAATATTCAAGTCCCTGAAATCCTTGTAACAGAGGAACCAGATCGAGAGCATGAAACTCAAGTGAGTGAATCAGCAGAAAAGCCTCCAGAAACATTCAACTGGCCTCAGAGAAGTGAGAGTTTGTCCAAACTTCCAACAGAAAAACTCCCACCAAAGAAGAAGCGGATAAGACTGGCTCAAATGGAACACTCCTCTGGGGAGTCCAGCTTTGAGTCTAGTCTCTCACGTAGTCTCAGTCGAGACAGTAGCTTGTCAAGGTGCTCCAGTGTTTCAGCCTCATTTGATAGAGATGATCCTCCAAGATCAGATAGCCCATCCAGGGTGGAAGGTGTTAGGAAACCTCTAGAGGTTCAAGGGCTCCCTGTAGCAAACAACACTCTTGGAGTCCCAGGAATTATGAGACGGGCTGCCTCAGAGCAGATTAGCTGTACTCAACCATCTGTAGAGCTTTCTTGTGACTACCGTAGCAAATCCTTTGACTGCAGCAATATGTCACCCAGCAGATCTTTGTCACCAGTGACAAATACTTTGCCAAAAACTACACAGTGTGCTCCAGCTCCCCAGGTGCCTCTTATTGAAAGAAGAAGAGGACCTCTCGTACGTCAGATGTCTCTAAAGATTGGACCAGAAACACAATTAACAGGGAAACAAACCGTTTCCCTTCAGAGAGGACCTTCTACTAACATTCTGTCAGTATCCCAAAATAAACCACTACATATAAATAAACCTACACTTGCTCAGCCTTTTGTTCTGCATTCTGCAGAAACACCTCTGCAGAAGAATGAGCAAATGGTTCAGAGTATCAACTTGGGAACCCAAACTCAGCAACCACAAGTTCATGGTCTTCCCCACCCATGGCACCAGACATCAAGGGTTGTTAAATGCCAAACAACGACACCTGCTGTACATGTAATACCTGGTCAAGCAGATCAGAAGTCCTCTGATGTGCAAAATAAGAAGAACTTTGTACCTAAATACCAACTGCAGTATCCACTGTTGACAGGTCCAGCATATTCTTTCACTGGCATACAAGGTGCACAAATTACTTTACCTGTTATTACAATACCACTTGCAAATGAGATCAAAGTGTCACATTTAGCCCATCCATGTCACCAGACTAAACCTAAGCACTCAGTTGTTCTGCCTGTTGATTCTCATGAAAACACAGCCTCTTCGATTTCATCAGGAGCAGCTGCTCTTCCACAGATCCTTATCACTCATGAACATACACTACCACCATCTACAGTAGCTTCTAATATAAACTTTTCTGCGATACCTGCACTGAACAATGATCCCAAAACTAGACTAGAGAGCCAAAAAGGCCGGCCCCTTGGATCAGTAGGCATTCAAATGAAGAACAGTATGACAGTTAGCCAGAACCATATTGGTGAAAGTCAGAGTATGTCATCTCTTGGTTCATTACATTGTACTCAGAAATTAGCATCAGTAAGCCTTTGTCCACAACAAGAGCCCACTGCCTCAAGTAAACGTATGCTTTCCCCTGCCAACAGTCTGGACATTGCCATGGAGAAAACACAAAAACGTGCTAAGGATGACCATGGTGCAGCATGCCTGACAGATGGGCGATCACTCAACTACCTGAACTCAAAAATGTCTGACTTGACCAGGCAGCGTAAGCTAATGTTGGTTCGACAGGTCTGTACCACAGAACCAGTAGACAGCCCAATAGAAACTGATGCCCCTGAGCAATTGCCAGAAAGCACAGAAACGGAAAAAGATGACCAGAAATCAGTTTCTCACACAACAATGCCTGAAGCCACTGAACAAGAAATGGATAGTAGGACACCTACTATCACAGTGCATTCAGTGCCAGGACCTGACATACTTTCCTCTTCAGGAGTGCAAAGCCACTCTGGATCTTCTCCAGTAGTGCAAGGTCATACTGGATCTGGAACTAGTGCACTTAAATCACACGAAAAGCCAGAGGAACAGCGATGGTCTCCAGCTAAATCACCAATGAGGCCTCCAACTTTTCACGGACAAGTGAAGTTAGCATCATCTGTGTCTGTTGTCAACACACGAGATAGCCATCGTCTGTCTTTTCCAAGTCTCAAAACAGCAACAACCTTCACCTGGTGCTTCCTTATGAAAAGGAAGCCTCTTCACATTCAGCAGACAGATCAAAGAATCTCGGCCTACTCCACCTGGGCAGTTAAGCCCAATAATCCTAATCCACTGGGCCTTCCCACCAAAGTGGTCATGTCTCTTTTTGACTCTAAACAGACCTCCAAAAAAATACTGTACACCCAAGCTATAACAACAAGTTTAAAATCTGACATACTGACATACTCTGGAAAATTAAAGGACATCTTACCAAAGGTAAGAATATTTCTTCTTATGCTAACATGCTAATAATGCTTGTCTATTGTAGCAGTGTTACAGTTGATTTGTATTACTAATTTTTGTGCTATATAATTACTTTCTCACAGGTTTTGACCCAACAAAAGCCTGTATCTGCTGAGAATTGTGGCAAAGCAAAGCCAGAGGTTCATGAATCAGATTCTTCTAAAGCTGAGCCTCGACGAGTGAAGATCTTTGATGGAGGGTTAGTCTCCCTAATATTATCGTCTTGAACATCATATTTAAATTTAATTGGTGGTCTGTTTCAAATGTTCTTCTCATGTGCAGGTACAAATCAAATGAAGAATATGTGTATGTGAGGGGCCGTGGAAGGGGCAAGTACATTTGTGAGGAGTGTGGGATACGATGTAAAAAGCCAAGCATGCTGCGCAAACACATCCGCACGCACTCTGATGTTCGACCCTATCACTGCACACAATGCAATTTCTCTTTCAAAACTAAAGGTGGGTGCACTTCTGTTCTGACAGAACAGTAATCTTAACATTATTGGTCATTTGGTATGTTACTTTTGTGCCATTTATTTATTTTTGCAGCATTTATTTTATTAATGTGTCATATAGGATGTACTACATTTTTATGTATTTTAGCAGACTCTTATCCAGAGTCTTACACCGTGCTTTGTTGTGTACTTTGCAAATACAAATAAGTTTGAGTTCAAATACCCTTAAGCTAAAATACAGTCAAGAGTCAAGAGCCATTGCTAATTCCCAGATAGAAGATATAATATACAGTCTTGTGCAAAGGTTTGTGCACCCATGGTCAAATGACACATCCTGTTGAGTTTCTAAGTCTAACTCTGAGGGGGAAAATGCACATTGGACAAAAGCTAAACATACAGTATTTAATGAGCTGCTACTTTTTCACAGGTCACGTTTTATTTTGTTCCAAAATGTCAAATTCAAATGTCAAAAAGGAGTTTTACCAGGGGGTCACTACAGTTTTATGACTGAACCTAGAAAGTTGACTAAGTGTAAAATGCACTAAGCTTTGTGAAACAACTAGCGGATTTAGTGTACTAAACATTCACATTCAAACATTAAATAGAAATTGCAAGTAAACTCCTACATTTTTTTTACTTGTGTCTTAACCCTGCACAAATTTGTAGTTTTGCAGTTGTGTGAGAAAAATATGTCAAATGTATGTAATATTTCTATGGTAGTTCTAATAGAAGTGCTTGAAGGTCTGCATTCAATTTTTGAACATTACATTTAATTACAAGATAAAATACATAATTGGGGTCCTAACACTGCGGATCATATTCAGTGTGTATGGCTCATATTTCATGAGTTAAACATTTTCCTTCAAATTTTGGCTGCAAAATTACTTCAGTGTTAGTAAATTTTTTATATATTTGAAATAAATAAAAACAATGCATATTTCAGTCCATTCAATGTGCATAACCAATGCACATTCCCCAAAAATGCAACTTCATGGTAATATGTCAGATATATATGTCTTTGTATTTGGTTCTTTAGCTTTATTTAATTGCCAACCCCCAGATAAGAACACAGTCTTCTGCAAACTGTTCTAGTGTCTTTTTTTTTAAGCCAGTGCTTCTCTCAAAAAAGGCCTAAATGATTCATACCAGTTGTACTTGTCTACCCACGCTGCACTGAAGATCAGCGTGCAGTGTCAGAGCAGCCCACGTTCCTTTAAGAACTTCTTTATCAGTTACTCACCCATAACATAGAGCTCAGGCTCAGAGACATGTCTGACTTATGTAAGCCACTCCTCTGCCCATGTACCCCTCCTACCTTGCTTGACCCTCTCTCTTCCCTCCCGTATTCACACAGGAAACCTTACAAAGCACATGAAGTCCAAGGCCCACAGTAAGAAATGTATGGAGATGGGAGTTGCCATTGGTGTTATTGAAGACCAGGATACAGAAGACTCAGGTAGCATACCAACTGACTTGCATCACAATTTGAGCCTGTAAAATTCTCCAAGATGTGCAACTTTAAAAGTGTGCTGTTCTTACAATTTTTTGTAAGACTTTGCAATGTAGCATATAGTGGCTTAAGTATACATTCATGCATACAAATAAACAGGAAGACAAGGGCAGCACATTTTACTTCAATCAGGTTTTAATGAAGAAATCCACAATACAGTCACCACAGTATGTTTACACCAGTGGCCTAAGGCTTCTAATAACAGGATCACCCTGCCCATTAATAGGTTTACTAATAATAACAACAGACATTAAACGCCAATTGTTCCGGACTGTGTTCAGTAGCATTCCCGATCAATGGCAATGCTACTGTGTAATTAAAGATTCTAAATGTAGCCTCTTCCCTTGTTAACTCTAAGCACATGTGGGTGGCATGAGCGGCCTTTACCAAGGGGAAATTGCAGCATCTAATTTTAGAGACAGAAAAAAGAATGAAAAGCTGTAAGCTTTCGCTGGTCCCAGTCACTCAAAGCATATTTGTTTCTGTCATTTTCACTGTATCTAGAAGCAGTCAAGCCCAAGCTACTTTCAGTTGAGGTCCCTAAACAAGAATTACTGTTCTCTTTTAGCCTACTGGGCTATTCATGGGATAATTCTTCACAGTTCACAAGCTTTGGTTGAGGAAGTCACTGGAAAAAGTGTTAGACTGAAGCTAGAATAGCATCATACTAAATGGTTCTTTACTTCATTAAAAAAAAGTTTGAGGTGTAAATGTCTCAAAAATTCTTTCAGCAGCTGATCGTGGAAGAGCGGGCAGTGCAGATCGTCAAGATTCAGATGCTGATGACTCGGATGGCCCTGATGATGAGGATAATGATGGGGAAGAGGAGGATGAGGAAGATAGTCAGGCAGAGTCCGGAGTCTCTGCCACACCTTCTGTCTCTGCCAGCCCCCAGCACCTTCCTTCCAGCCAGACTGACACAGCACCTAGCTCCTTGCTTGCACAGATGTCCATCAGCCCAAACCCACGTCCAGCTCTTCTTCCTCAAGTTCCAGCCTCTGAGTCTCAAGCATCAGACACAGAGTCGGTGGCCATGACCAGCCCTGTTTCACTGGTCAGACAGATGTCAATCTCCGCTTCCTGCTCTAGTCCTGGTCCCAGCCCCTCTTCCTTTGCCTCCCATTCTGTCCTTGCCTCAGAATCCCATGCCTCCGACACAGAGTCTGTACACATGATGAGTCCAGTTTCGCCCTGCAGGCAGATGTCCATCGACTATCCAGACATCGATGTGCCCCCTAGTCCCCCCGTGCCGGGCAAGGGCTCCAAGCTCGGCCAGGTGAGACCCGTGTCCTCGCAGTCACTGTCTTTCCCACCTTGCATTCCCCTTTCCTTACGTGTCAACCCATATCCATACCAATACCCACCTCCATACCCATACCCATGCATTGACTCTCGCATGCCTGGCACCTCCGCAAAGCTGCTTTGATTGCATGAAAAGGTGATTTTGAATTGTTTGAAATGACATCCTTAAATATTAGGTGGTACACATCTCTCTTGTTTTCATATAAGTAAATACATATGACAAATGATTCCATAAAAATATTGTTTTGCAGGATGAATCGGCAAACAGTTCTTCCCAGCCTACAAGTGAATCCAACTCCAATGTTGACCGTGGCACTCAGACCACCTCAGACTCCCTTCAGGGACCTTTGCACTTTCCAGCCACAGGTCCAGTCTATGAATCTGGAGCTGGAGCCACCACCCACCTCTTCAGCCACCTCCCCCTCCACTCCCAGCAGCCTTCACGCTCTCCCTACAGCATGGTACCAGTTGGTGGCATCCAGCTGGTTCCTGCTGGCTTGGCTGCATATTCCACCTTTGTGCCCATCCAGGCTGGGCCTGTCCAACTCACTATCCCAGCTGTAAGTGTTATTCACCGACAGGCTAGCAGCCCTCTCCCAGCACCAAACACTCCGCCTCGGCCAGAAGGCTCCCCTACCCAGCCACTGGTAGTTCAGGAGCCCATCAGTAATGTCTTGCCCTGCTTCCCTTTGGGTCAAGTGACAGGACTTCAGACACTCGGTGCTCCCCAGGCCACACTGCAGCCTGTAGGCATGGAGACCCTGAGTGTGATGGGACTGGCTAACTCTACCCAACTGGTTCCTCAGCAGAGTCTGGCGCTGAATGCAACTCTAGGTGTGCAAGTACTGGCAGCCAGCCCAGCTCCTCAAACTAGCTCAGCCTCCCCAGGTCACATCCCTGGCCTGCAGATTCTCAACATTGCCCTCCCTGCCCTCATCCCTTCGCTCAGCCCTCTCTCTGCACTTAGCCCTCTACCACTGGTGCCGGACAAGCCCTGCAGTCCAGAGGGAGTTGCATCTGTCTGCTTATCTTCTCAAGTAACCGAGTCTTCCCCAGCCTATTCCCCATCCACTAGTCCCCACACAGCCAGACCAACAACAGCAGCAGCACTACCTGTAGCGGTAATTCCAGCCACTGTAAAGTCTTCGGTGGAAGTGAACTCACCAAGCAATCCCAACTCAACCACTAGCGATGACACAGCGCTAAGCACAGCTGCAACAGAAAAAGAAAAATCAACACCACAACCACATCCCTCCACCTCTTCTGCTGAGGAAGGGTCTGAGAGTGCAAAAAAGGCTCCAGCAGTGGGGGGTAGTGACACAAGACTGCAACGGCAACCCATCACCAGGCAAGCAGTAACGGATGACTACAATGATGCCTCCAGCGATGATGAAGATAGACTTGTCATTGCTACCTGAGAGTCTGTTGTGGAAACTAACCACTTCTAATTTTCCACTGATCTCTCTTTCTCTCTATATATTCTTTCTCTCTCTCTCTCTCTCTCTCTCTCTCTCTATATCTATCGATCTTTCTCTCTCTCTCTTTCTCTCTCTCTTTCTGACTATTGCTTTCTCTATCTTTTGTAAAACTTTGTCACTTTGTAAAACTGAAAACACTCAAGGGGGCTGGCAACTTAGTCAGCCCTCTCAAAAGCACATTTTCTGACATTCATAATTGTATGTGCAATCATAAATAATGATGATTATGACCAATTATTTTATTTTATACTTTTTTGTCAGCTCTAGACAGTTTCCTTTATTTTTCTTTTTTGTACATGTTGTATAGACACTTGTGCCTTTTTTGGAGTTTCTTGGTTAGGAACCTGTAAATATTACTATTATCAAATCTAGTAGTTGCCTGTGTTTATTTAGCATAGATGAAATGAAAGTAAATTTGAATGGAAGAAATTTGTTTTATTTTGAAATGTTTTTTGTCACTCATAAATTTACGTTAAAATAAATAAATGTTGTATTGATATATGAACATTTCTATGGCTTTGGGGCAGTGTTTCTGTGTACAGATGTTGTGTTCAACTATTTATTATATTCCATCTAGTGCCCAGTTGATCTCCATAAGTTCATAGGTTTGTGTAAAATGGTGGCTTTACATTGATGTATCTACACAATCAAATGTATCAGTAAAACTTTGTTTACAAGTGCAGTTTGCTTGAATGTCTTTTTGTTGGTCTGTTGACTTTGGATACCCAAAAAGCTTACAGAAGCTCAGTGGTCTTAAAAGGGAATTCCACCAATGTTTCAACATTTCTTCATTGTTGAATTATTAGTGCACTGTAGCAAAATGTAACCATTTGGATTAGGTAAGCAGTAGAGGTGATGGCAATCAGCAATCATGTTGAATACAACACAAATGTAGCTTTTTATGGATGGTCCAAAAGAACCAGTGAAAGTGTAGTGTATTTATATGTAATAAGACAATAATAAGGACAACGATGTGTTTTCCTTTGGGACACCTGCTTGTACTTCTCTACAAGGGGTTTTAAAAAATACAAACCTTATTGAAAAACCTTTTGAAACTGTCTCGGGCATCAGGCAGCATATTCATAACCATTTCACAGCTTTTGGATTCCATCACCCCTACTGGGGGAAAATCTGACTGAACTTTCTCTACAACTAAGACTTTTATTGATTTAATTATGCATAAGGTGGATTTTTTATTTTATGAATGCAAGTCTTTTCTGCTTTCATTTATAATCAATGATTCTTACCACAGAGGTTACACTGACCTTGACTCTGGTCCAAAGAGGGTTCAGAGCAGAGTCTTCATTAAAGCTCACTAGTGACAAAAAAGCACTTGCAGTCTGCTGAGACTAGCTCTTAGTGCCGCCAAGTGGCAGAGAAGTGATGCAACAGGAAAAAGGCCGAGGACATGCTGTACAGAACATGCAGAGCGAGGTAACCAGGTGGGTGGGGAGGATGTTGCCTGGATACCAGACCCTCTGAGAGTCTGAGAGTGGGTGAGAATCTAAAATGTCATGAAATACTCAGCTTATCTGAGGAAGCCTTGACAACAATGTTAAAAACAAAACCTTCAGGCTTAGCCTGCCGCATAAGACAGCTTTATCAATCAATCAACCAATTCTATTCAACCTGAACTAAACCTGTCACACTAAGATTCAACAAAGACTTATTAACTTTAGCTTACAGAGTTCCAGTGGAAAGAATAACACCATATTTTGATTACTGGAGTCCACCATGTTTGACTCAAAACTTTCCACTGGTCCTATTCCCTACACAAGATTTTCCATCATTAGTCCTGTGACTACTCCTTGTACACATATCAGCCCAAGAAAAAAATGTGAAAGCTTTAAGTGGCGCCATTACGAGAGGCACTGACAGGCAAAGCTTGGTGAAGAATGACACTGGTGATGTCAGGGTCTGAAACAAATATATATGCAGCCATAACACCCTAGCCTGAGGACAGCGAAAGAGTTCAACTGTAGCCTAATGCATACTTTCATAATTACCTTAATGCTGCATCTCCAGAACTAAAGCAAAGCCTGGATAAATTGCCTGTTTACTGCAGCTTTAAATTTCTCCCCTGACAAGCAGTAACAGGTAACGGGTTGTATGCAAACCTGCTTATATAACATTAAATAAAATGTGTGAGGTTAGACTGACAGTGTAGGTCCACCTCTTAGAACAATGTTGGAGCGCGTTGAAGAACTGAAGTGTGGGCTCACGGTCATCACGTTCCATTAGCTTTCAGTGAACATGACCTCATGTCATCCAAATCAGACTAAGAGCAGGCTTACTGGACTTGGAGTAGCTCCTTGTGTTTTTCCAAAACAGTGTCAGAAAAAAAGGTCACAACCAAGGTACAAACAATGTCCTTAAATCTTTAACATCCTCCCCAAGAAAGAAGCTGTTTAATTATAATTTTTTGGTGTGAGGGGCAATAATAAAAATAGTCAATGTATTTTTTAAGACTACAGTTTTTTAATGTACACATTAAACATGCAATGACTTTATGGTAAAATCAGGACAACACCATCTGTGTGGTGTTGTAACAGCACTAATGGTTTTTCAGCATTTGATCTGGTTACTTATTCCTTGTGGTATGGCTATGAAGAATTGCTGGTTAAAAAATGATGCATTTATGACCTCTAGTGGATGTTGTTTAGCCTACCATACATCTACCGATTGGTAGAGATGACATAATCATATTGTGTTAAGTTCAACACCTTCAATAAAATATAGTCTCAAATGTTCTCTACCAAATTTCACTTTTCCAGGTAAAATAAGCATATTTATTTATTTTCATAACAACTCTTGCAACTTATTTGGATACAGCTGTTCCATGAGTAAAGGTACTAAAGATGTACTTTTCAGGCTTTACAATTGTAAACCATAAATTATAAATGATCCAGTAACATCTGTGTTGTTACTCAGTTTAGAAGTGAGGAATGTATGTCTGGACTACTGCTGGTTCCAAGGATTTTATTCCTAAGGAATCTTGGTTTATTTTGGCCATTTTTGAATATTTGTCAAAAAAAAAAAAAAACGTTTTGCCTTCATTTACCACACAAAATAATGTTTACCATGTATTTGGAATCTTTGTTTTCAGCACATCTTTGTATATGACTATATGACTACCTAAATCTAAAATTGAGATAAAATTAAGATTTATTTAACTATTCACAACATAAAGCAGGTGAGGAGGTCATAAGCATCTTTTCTTTTTAGCTATGCAACTCTTCAAAACAGTTTATGTACACAATCAGACAGAAAGCTACATTACAGGCCTTACATTCCCAGATTGTGATTCCTAAATAGTGGAAAAGTAACGTTTAAATAAATGTAAATTTAGATAAAATCAAACTATATACAACTGTTTACAACAAATTTTGATTGCATCCACTGTTACCAGTTAACCTGCTGGGGGTGGGGTGGGGTAGTAAGCGGGGACTTAAGTGGTGGCCCCATGGACACTCAGGGCCCCACATGCAGTGTGTGATCTTCGTGGGTGGAGCGCCGGCCCTGAGTCTGATAATCTGAGGATATAAGCGTTTGCTTAGCCTGGAAGTCTTGCACCGCAAGATGCAGTAGCATTTGCCAGAGTTCAGAAGTGTGAAAAGTCCTTGATTATCCTGCTTTCTCTTGATAATTATCATGATAATTACCCTTATTGCCTCTGTCCCAAATTTTTTTAGTCCTCATACCCCTTTGTTTGACACTGTGCAGGGCATTCCACCAGGACGGGGTGCCAAGCCATCGCCGGGCACACAGACACACAAATAGTTTACAGTACCAACTTTACCTGACGTTCATGTTTTACTTGGACTCTGGAGGGAACCAACACAGACACAGAGAGAACATGGAAACTATACCCAGATGGAGAATCTACCCATAAGCAAGCTCTGAATGGTGAAAGTGCTAAAGACCAAGTGATCATGTTTAAATTTCCATTCATCCATTATCTTATCCACTTAAGGGTTCAGGTTTGTGGTGAGTTCTGTACCCACTAGCCAAGCCTGGGACAGGGCACCAGTCCATCGCTGGGCACATACACACCAGGGTAATTTAAAGTACCCAATTCACCTGACCTTCATGTTTTTGGACTATGGGAGGAAACTGGAGACTCTGGAGGAAATCCAGGCAGACACGGAGAGAACATGGAAACTCCACCCAGATGGAGAATCAAAACCACATCTGAGCTGATCATGTTTATATTTAACAAACAGAATAAAGTCATTGATTGAAATTACTGCATTTGTGTTAAATAAAAGCTCAAATAATTTAGCAAATTACAGATTTCAATTTTTAGATTTTTAGAAAGTGTCCCAACTTTTCTGGAAATTTGGCTTTGTATATCAATACATCAGATTACACAGATGTAAAAGGATTAGAAATCATGCATCCCAAGTTCATCTCAAAATTGTGAATCTTACAATCCTTAGTCTTAGAGTTTAACTGTGGGATCCATCTGGGCAGAGTAGGTTTTGTTGATAGGTAAAATGTTGGTGCATATATATTTAGATCCCTTTCTAAGCCTGGATACCAGCCAGGTGCTTGTCCAGTTTCTCATCATCTCAAGATTTGACTACTCTAACTTGTTCATGGCTGGTCTTCTTATGCGAGCCATCAGGCCCCTGCAGCTGATCCAGAATGCAGCTACTCGACTGGTCTTCAATCCGCCCAAGTTCTTCCTCATCACTCCACTGCTGTGTTCACTTCACTGGCTTCCATCAGCTGCTCACATCAGATTCAAAACCCTGATGCTCACCTACAAAACAAAAAATGGACCAGCCACTCAATGCATAATGGCAATGGTCAAGTCTCGTGCCACACCTTGAACCTTTTGAGCTTGTAGTATGGCTCAGCTTGACCCGCCATCCTTCAAGACACGTGAAAGACTGGCATCAAGACTCCCACTGATGGTTGAACAGCAGTCCCTCACAGTCTTCAAACCAAGACTGAAATCCCATCTCGTTGTCGAGCACTTACTGTAATATTGTGTATAATTGTGTATCTTTCCTTCTTTCTAGGTATTAGTGCTGGTTTAGTTCTAACAGTGTCTGAACTGAAGAGGAGTTTGGACTCTGACTTGTCGGTACTAGCTGAGATAATTCTCTTAATGCAAACAAAGCACTGTCGTACATCACTCAGGATAAGAACGGCTGCCAAATGTCATAAATGTAGATGCTCTCCTGGAACAGAACCAAGGATGGGTCCATCTGGATACTACACACAAAATCTACTATGGACCCCATTATTGAGTTACTGGGCTGCACACATGTATCCAGCATAAGCAGCCCTCCCAGAGCTCATGTCCTTTTTGAAGTTCATTTTTAATGTGTACTGATTAAGACGAGGCTTAAATAAGTGCCCCTCACTGCTCCGCTCATGCGTTTCTGTGTGCTCGGACGCCATCTGGTGGAGACGCGTCGCTATGGCCGCCGCTTCACTGTGCCTGTGTGAGGGAAAGTTGTCTGAAGCAGCCCGGCGTCTCCGGCAGCTCTGCGCTCTTATCTCAGGCTGCACGTTTTGGCGGGTCGCTAACAAACAACATTGTCCGCGCACGAGCCCGCCGACAAGACTGTTTACAGGCCGAGGAGGAGGTGGGATGTGGAGACTATATAAGAGCCAGCTGGAGGCGTGTGTGAGTGTGTTTGTATGTGTGTGTCTCAGAGAGCGCAGCAGACGACTTTGCTGCAAACTTGTGGACTGTCTGCCTGTCTGATTGTTTGAATTCGGACTCAAATCGGATTAATAAACAGAAAGAAGAGCTGAAGTGATTAGTTCGTTATGGAGTTGAGGCTTGTGTTCCCCGTGCTGTCCGTGCTTTCTACTGGCATCTTTCACACAGGTAACCTGATTTCACCTCATCACTGCTCAGTTATCACTTCTGAGAGTAAAGATGCAGAAACGCGTTTAAATACGCCGCATGTTGACGTGTAAACACTAAAGTGAACACGCTCAGATTTTTCATTAAACTTTCAAAACTTTTCATTCACTGCTTTAGCTACACTACTCACAAACAAGTCAACACACTTCAGTTTTACCTGCTTGTTTGCAAAGTAAACCGAATTGGGACTTTTAAAACGTCTTGATGTACTAAAACATTTTAAATGAAATGTTGACTACTAAATAATACATTCCCATATACTTTCCTTTTAGATCACAGGTCGAGATTACACCAGCTGAGAGCTGTAATAAGTCAGAAACGTTTGATTGTGTTTAGTACATTAAGCCACGTTTACAATCTCAAACCGGATTAATGTGGAAAGTGTGAACGCAGCTGCCTGAAGTTAAATCCTGTTTTATTCAGATGTAAGTGTGTGTTATGACATAACAGTGCTGATACTCGGTGTATTTAACCTCTTACTCTCACAATTCCCTTCAGCTGCCCTACCGGCGTCTCGGAGCGACGAAGCGGGGACTCCCGCGAGCGCGCGCAGCTCCAGAGCCAAGCGCTGCTCGTGCTCGACTTTCCTGGATAAAGAGTGCGTGTACTTCTGCCACCTGGACATCATCTGGGTGAACACTCCCGAGTGAGTACTCACTTTACTCCTGTTTGTGTTAAGTGTAGTTAAGTGATGGAGTTCTCAGCCGCAGCTCGAGCCGTGTGTCTGACGTGTGTGTGTGTGTGTGTGTGTGTTTGTGTCTTTTAGACGCACCGTGTCGTACGGGCTCGGTAATGCGCCTCGTCGGAAGCGTTCTGCCGCTCGAGCGCTCAGCAGTGAGCCTGCGCGCTGCAGGTGCGCGGACAGCAGTGACAGCGCGTGCGCGTCCTTCTGCCGCACAGACTCCCCGCCACGGTAAAGAGCCTCACTCAGTGTCTGTTACACTCACATAACCTGCCTTATTCCTCCAATTCAGATATGTACTGTACCACTATATACGTGTTCAGTCACTAGCAGGGGTGTCCAAGCCCAGTCCTGGAGGGCTGGATTCCTGCACAGTTTGGTGATCTTCCTGATCAAACACACCTGATTCAACAAGCAGGTAATATCCAGGTGTACTGTAGTGTTAGACCAGAGATGTTACCAAACTGTGCTGGACACCAGCCCTCCAGCCCTGATGTATAGCCTATCTGTTTTGTTCCCCACTGACTAGATTCTGACCACCAGATATTATTTGTTGACCCCAAAAATCCAGTGTATATGTATAGTACTATCCATCCATCATGTTTACACTGAAAGAAGAGAACTACCACAAGCCAGACACAATGAATCATAACACTAAAGAAATGGTTTATCAGGTACAGTGGTGTTCCACCTGAAATATCAAGTCAACAGTGTTTCTCTGAACTGACCATTAAAATATATGGTTAAATCAAACTGTGCTGGGCAATAAATGGGCATAACATAGGACAATAAGACAGCTGAGCTGCCTTTAATCAAAAGCATTTTCAATAACACTCAGACATGCCGTATTCATGCACGCAGCCAGTGAAGGAGCTCAGCTCGACAAACTTGCATGAACAAGTTTCAGTTGTATTTATGCTGAATGTTTCCAGCCCTTGCGAGTGATTTCAT
>BRDA01002299.1:8236-18769 GCA_036984385.1 Crenuchus spilurus
CACATATATATACATACACATATATACACACACACACACACACACACACACACACACACACATTCATATATCTCTGTTTAGCTATCTGTCAATACACACAGTGAAAATAGCTGTTTGCTTTCTTTTTTACTATGCTGGTGTGAAGTCAGCACACATATCACAACTGTTTTTTCTTCATGCTATGAAGTCAGCAGTAAAAGTGAGAGCTTGATATTGTGCAAACTTCTATTGACCGAGACTTGACAAATTGGGGTTAACAATGCAGACCAAACAGAATCTTCATTTCTGCTGATGTCAAGAAGTGTGAGTGAAGGGTCCAGAGTGGCTCATCAGGCTAAGACACTGACACTATCATCAGAGGATCACAATTTCAAATCCCAGTCATGTTGGCTCCCCAGTGATGGTGTATCAGCAATAGTTCAAACATAGGTGGTGGTTGGCTTCATACACTTGGGAGGAGGCTTGTGTTTGTCTTCACCCTCCATGAGTCAGGGATATTGCCAAGTGAATGAGAGAGTCCCATAGAGGATGGGATGGGTTAATTTCCTACTACTGTATTGGGAGAGTGGAACCTGGCAAAAATACTAGAAAAATAAATATTTAAATACATAAATAAAAGTGTGAGTGTCTAGTGCATGTAATACTTATTATTTTGAATTCTGTGTTGAATTTCTCAAATGGAAAAATGGACAATTGAAGACAAAATTCTGTTTAAATGTTGTGTTTCACTTTTATGTAACTGAAAAATAATGTACAAAGAATTAAAATTTGTGTTATGAATAAAGTACACCCCTACAGCAGAAACGTTTTGGGGATGCTTACCTTATCAATTCTTAAAAAAAAAAAATTATGCATATCATAGTTTTTTTTTTACTTCAAAATAAGCAAAATAACGACACTTAAGAGGGTCTAACAAGCTAAGGATATTTGGACAGTAAAGGCAGAGTCCAGAGGCTGCAGATCTGGTCTAACAGAAACTTAATCATCACATCATCAATAAAGAATTGATTTATAACCTCAGTGTCTCCTGACTATCCTTCTGGTGCTGGAAAAAGATTAACATCAATTGGTGCCATAACCTGGGATCCAGAAATAGAAACATCTCTTCAACTGCTGGTTCGGTGAGTGAGAATTCTGGATACAAGAACTTCAAGATCTGAACAGCACCATATAATAAAAGTCAGTTTATTTTTGTCTTGTTGTAAGGCCTAGCTAGGTTTAAGCGAACTGTTGAGTGGCACAGGTGAACACACAAGATCAGTTAATGTGAGTGTTTTTCACATGAAACAATTTCTCAATTATGTGTCTTATTTTGTGTTTGTAAGAGCTTTGATACAGTTAACCTCTCAGCTAAGTGAGGGAAGATAAGCAATTTTGCAATTGCTTTTCAGTAACTGCTGTTACTGGTAAGCCTATCAACAAATTGAGGGAAGATTTTAGTTTGTAACAGCTTTGTAACAGCATCATCAGCTGTTTTCCTCATGGTGTCTTGTTATTGGTTGTGATTAGGTCTGTGTTATATATTCTATTCTCTCTGGCGCTCGTGGAAGGCGGTAACATTTTCTCCCTCTCCTCCTTATCTCACCCTGCTTGTTTCTCTTGTCTCATCTACTCAGAGCTTCTCATAGCGTTGTTCTACAAAGAATAAATTATGGAATTGATTAAATGGTCTCTCAATGCTATGGTCTCTCAATGCTCTTTTCTATGAGAAGTTTGGGTTTGGGGAAGTCCACCTGCCCTGATGGGATGTTTGCAGCTGGATATGCGACGGATGCATGATGTGTCATATACCTGGCTGCACTAGAGGACGTTATTTGAACATACATTTGGGTACTCTGCGGATTGGATTAGGCAATGCCCTGGTATCAGAAATTAAAGAGGTCAGGTCAGCTGTCCAAGCCCCCAGAAGCTGCCTGAGGATTATGCAATGGGCAGAGCTGAAATTACAAATTACAAGCTCAAATTACATTTTTTATTTTTATTTTTTTATCATTATAGATTATGTATGCTGTTTTTATCATTATACTTTTTATTATTATTTCTTAATATTTATTGTTTTTGAGGCACCAGGAAGGAAGGACTGCACTTTTTTAATCTCATTGTACAACTTGAGTGTACAATGACAATAAAGATTCTGATTCTGATTCTGATGGCTCTCAGACTTTTCATTTATAATCACTTTTACTGCTTTATGTCCATGTTTTTACAACTTTTATATATTATCTTAATATTATTGAATTCCTGATGTTGTTCTGAAACTAACAAGGCCTCGTTTGTGTCTCTAGGACAATCCAGTGCAAAAAAATCCAAGATTTATTGTCGTCATGCATGGCAAAAATATAACGCCTTGAAGGGACCTTTATTTTGAAACTTCTCAACCGTTCCTTCAAACGTCATGTGACATTAACACAATTTGATTGGCTAGTTAGCTGAGGGTGTGCCCTTTAATTTGATACCTCATTCGAGCTGATCAGACCACAGACAGCCAACCAGAGCCTTTGGCATTTAAATGCCCAGCTGCCAGCAGATGACATCACAGCACCTGTTGGGGAAGTTTTGGTTGAACTAGATTGGGAGAATGATGTTTTATTGTTCTGATATTTACCCTTATACAGATGTAAACAAAACCCGTGTCTCTGTCCTTGGCTGCAGCTCGCGCTTCCGGTGTCTGATGAGCGATCTAATGATTTGTGTGACATGTCTTAGCTCTGACAGTCACATATAAACAGTTAAAAGTTCTATGCCAGTTTAAATGCCAGTTATGACCTCATGTGACCTTTGTGCTGAAATCTGTATCTGGTTTATAGGACATGTCCCTAATAGTACAGATCTAATGCAAATTTGTATTAATGTTTGTAAAAAGCTGTTTTTAGCTTAGAAACTGTAAACACTTTAAAATGACCTTGAACTTGAATTTTAACTTGAACTTGAAATTTAATTAAAAAAACAGAAAATAAAGTTGTGCACTCAGATTTTTTTCTAGTACAAGTTTACATATAAATACACACATCTGAGCCAAAAAATGGAACAGAGATGGTCTAAATACTGTAATATGGAGTATAAAAAATTATTTTAATAAAAAAATATCACTGAATGCCTGCTTTTTTTGACATTTAGAAGCAAAACTTAAGAAAATTGAATCACTCTTATGATACAAAACACATTATTCTTCTACCTTGAAGGGTTCTTGAACAATAACCACAAACAGTTTGCATTTATTCTATGCAGGTAGGGAGTAATAATCCTTAATACTAGACCATAAAAAATCAGGTGAAAATGAAGGGAAATACCACTGGAATGTAAGAAGTTAAAGTTATTCCTTTATACATTTTTCAAAATAGCATATTATGCACCATTTAAGACTGTATGTTTCAGTCAAAAATAGGATTACCTGAGGCTGCCCAAATTTTCTCAAACACTTTATCATAAGTGTGTCTCATTTTCATCTCACTGGAAAGTCTGAGAAGGAGATCACTGCGATATCCTGTGGAGTCTAAACCACACCCTCTACATAACTTTTGTATTACTCCCACCTAGTAGACGAACAAACAAAAAAGAATGTTGAGTTGAAGTAATTCTACTATGAAAATATATGAGATTATTTTAGATTTATTCAGTGTTTATCTGTCAGATCTTCCTCAGTGACAGCTCTTCTACTTAAGCAAAGGATTTCGAAGTATGCGTTCCTTGTACGTGTATGAATCCATGGAGCCCAAAAGTGATAGGTCGGTGGGACTGCAAATGAATTGTGTTTTAAACCTCAAGAATATGGCAAGAGTTATCTGTTAATGCATCTTGGTCTGCTGTGCATACAGCATCAGTGGCATAACACTGTGTTTTTTAAATCCCTGGTCTGGATATATTGACTGTTTGTACTCTTTTAATATATCTAATGTTGTTTTTAGCTGATTAAACTAATCAGCAAAAAGCCTTTCCTGAGTTAAAGTGGGTGTGTTAGAACTGCCTCATAAAAATGAGGAAGGCACAGGTACTCCAGGACCAGAATTGTGAAATATTGACATAAACTAACCAGTTGGGTGCCCTAAGCACAAAAGCTTTGTGGTGATCTATAACCTTGTGCTGTTCTATAGAACTGATGAACTATTTCACAAGCACCAGTTGTTAGAGGCCCTACAGAGGCACTCGTTTGCATTTTCTTGCTGCAAAATCTCCAATCAGGTCATTATATGACAGTTTCTGAGCCATGTCAGCATTGATGCTGATGACAGCTAGACCACTTAAACATTCTTTCCCCATTGATGAACGAAAGTATGTTTTAATCAGGTATTGTTGCGCAAGACCTCTAAAGTGTAATCTATAGTTTTGGAGTCAGCAAGTCTTGACCTCCAATGTCATAAAGCATGTGTGTAAAGCCATGAATTTAGGAGCAGGACAGCAGGCCTGAACTCCACTGACCTGTCTTATGCATCCATGAAAAAGAGGTTTTCTAACGGAGATTACATTTTCTAAGAAGTAATACATCAAATAATCCATCACAAACAGTAGTAATGAGTAGTTTGTAATGGATTACAAGTCACTTGCTCATTGCCAGTAGAAAATGTATAAAGAACAAACGTGAGCAGCACTGGATTTATAAGGCAGGTTTGTTTTATTGTGTTTTAAAATACATCTCACAGTCTCTACCATTCACCTGTAGAATAGCTTACACATTACAAACAGATGTGTTTAATTATTGACTGTGTCTGAATGACATCACTCCATGGCTAACTCCTAAACTGTTTTGATCTCAAAGCTGTGGATCTCAATATCACCTTGCACATCAATGTAAGTGAAGCTGGTACTGTGGTGAAGATTAGGAAAGGTCAACATTTCACCATCAGGGAGTTTCATGAAAAACTGCTCATTGTTGAAGTTGATGGTGATCTGTTAGAAAAAGAACAGACATAGAACATATAAGGCTATACAGCTGATAACATTCAGTAAAGATCTACATTTAAAAGCAGCAAAAATAGAATTAAACAGCAGTAAATTACAATAAAAAATTTGCACAATCACACCTAACAAATTTCAGTGAAAGTACGCCATACAACAGTTTTGTGTAAGTCACATACAACAGTTTTGACACTGTTTTTTTATTTTTATTCAATTATTTTTTTAATGGAAGTGAAAATATGGGAAATGAGAAAAAATATGTTCTACCTTACATTTTGTTCTAAAGT
This sequence comes from Crenuchus spilurus, assembly GCA_036984385.1. Classification (NCBI taxonomy): domain Eukaryota; kingdom Metazoa; phylum Chordata; class Actinopteri; order Characiformes; family Crenuchidae; genus Crenuchus; species Crenuchus spilurus. The sequence continues at coordinate 13,417 of BRDA01002299.1, forward strand.
ATTAACTAATGCGTTGATGTACATACTGTACATATACTATGTTGTAGGCACCTCAAAATGATTTATTACACAGTTTGAGCTTGAGTTCATGTAAAATAAGCACGTAAGTATCAGGTTTAGTTGTGGTGTTAGAGCAAAGAAATCATCAAACTGTTAGACTCTGGGCCTCAATTTTCCACCCCTGAGCAAGACAAAGCCAACCAAAGCTGGCTAAGAAGTGAAAAGTCATTTTCCTTTGTCCTGTTTAGAAAACAATAAGAATAGGGAACAGTAGCTTTGAGGACAAATGGGTATTCCCTACAGGCTAGACTTCAGGCCTAGTACATACCAAGACAAACTCAAGTCTGTGTACTGGATGATTCCCATTTAAAGGCCCTGTACACAATTCTGGAGAATGACTATTGGCATTTGAACTTAACTTGAAGAAAAATACACGCCTCCCTTCAGTGCTAAAACAGCTCAAATCAGCACCTTTAATTAACAGAGCTCATTCAAGTGAATTTGACTGCACTGATTATAATTCTCAGGCTGTTCTCTGCCTCCATCTGGTGGTGGCAAGAGGAACATTCACTACATATTTCAGCAGTGGCAACAAGAACATGTACAGTTTTATGTAAGAGCAGACAATCCTGAAATGACAAGTTCTGTAGATATTCTAAATGAAATACGTTAACTTAGGTATAATCACAATAACACACTTGAGGGTCATGCTATAATAGGGGGCAGCCATGGCCTAGTGGTTCTGGTCATGTGACCAGAAGATGTCCTGTTCGATCCCCAGACAGGACATGACTGAAGTGCCCTTGAGCAAGGCACCTAACCCCCTAACTGCTCCCTGGGCACCAGATAAGGGCTTCCCAACACTTCAGGCACAAATTCTCACTGCCTGGTGTGTTCACTAGTGTGTTTTCACTATTGTGTTTGTGTGTTTCACTGCACGAATAGGTTAAATGCAAAACTCAAATTCCGTTGTGTGAAAAACCACATTGGTGAATCTGAATCTTAATGTCAGATATTGGCACTAATGTACTGATCTTTTGCACAAGGCCACAGCACACTAGTGCCAATATCTCACATTAAAGCACTCCTCTTGTGAATTATTGTTTAATAAACTCTCCACCAATATGTGGACTGAAACAGAAGTGCTAACAACTAAATTTAGCTTTCAATATATTTTCCTTATTGTGTCACGTCAGCTAGACGTAAAATTCATTAACATTAACATTTGAGTCTGTGTGCGTGCATGTACTAGTTTGTGATAAGCCGTCCATTTACATGCCTCTAAAGTTTAACTATTATCAAAATAATTCAGAATTTCTGCTTATTTTTACTCAAAAATGTATAATTATGTGTAAATGAGGTCCGTATTGACCGTTCAGTCCAAACACAAGTGTAACATGAGGTAATAATAATAATAATAATAATAATAATAATAATAATAATAATAATAATAATAATAATAATAAAATGTATGTTCAAGCACCAAAAAAAAACCCAGTATATACAGTGTTATCTTCATTATAGATGTCAAAAAGTATTTGTGGCTCCCAGTGTTTTCTTTAATGTGGAAACCGGGTCCAAATAGCTCTTTGAGTGTTAAAGGTTGCTGACCCCTGCTCTAGAAGCACTTTGATATTCCTTACTGTGGTGTGTCTACTGATGGCAGCAATCATAGAGCAGTGAAAATATTTCTTCTGCTCATTCAGTATTTTAACTGGAAGAATGGTGGTGTGCAAAGGAAATTACTTGAAATTAAAAGAACCCCAACCAAACAATAACAAAATTATACATTTCCATGACATTCAGCACAGAATGTCATGGAAATGTATAATTTTGTTTTTGCATATTTGAAAAATTAAAATATGTTCAAACAGCCTTTAAGGCCAGTGATTTTTCTGCATGTTAGTGTTGTTCAGGGCCAATAAAGCTCTTTTTTCATATAAGTATCAGCCATATGTGTACAACTTTTTTGAAATGTCTTTGTATTTAAACAAGTGATACATGATACCTCACCTTTTTATCTCCTAAAAGAAGATATTTTAATCTTCTGCCTTTTTATACAGAGTTTAGTTTTATTATATTCTCATGGCACTGTTCTGCTCCTAAAGCTTACATCTTACAGTTTGATGCTTTAAAAACAGAATCTAAAAGTTACAAGTATCACAAGCTGATTTAGGAGCAGATTCAGCTTCACTTAACTCTTTATTTTTAAGTTTGCTTGTCCACTGAGGGCTAGTCATCCTGCTTGCTTTCCTAGCAATGACAGTTTGGTGCTGAATTCAGCGTTGTCATGACCATGGAGGGTCCTGTAGCACCAGGAGCTTTATGGGCTCCTGAGTAGTATCCATAACGATGTGTGCAGCAGATATTTTGTGTCTGAAATGTTTATTCATTCTGTATCTGTGAATTTGTAAAATGTTACCTAATGGCAAGTTACATTACTTTAGCCAGTTACATTATTTTAGCTAGCTAAGTTAGTTTGCTTTAGGTTAGCTTGATAGCTAGCTATCAAAGTAGCAGATTTCATTGTTTGCAGGGATTATCCTAAGTACCTTGTGACAAAATGGAACAACTAAATGGCTTTTCTTCACTTTTAATGAAGCTTTCTGAAAAAAAGTATGTGGACAGATCAGGATTTGACATTTTGCTACCTGTTGGCTATGAGGGTCATATTATTCTAACAACAGTTAATTTTAGATTTTGTCTACCTGCTACTTTAGCTACACTCCCTCCAAAGGCATTGGAACCATGATACCAATCCTTTTATTTTTTGCTTTTCCTTTATTTATTCCTTTATAGCTTTTGTTTCCAGGTATTTACATCTGGATCTGATACACAGTTCAGAAGATAGCACTATTTGTCTGATCAAACCAATTTTTTGTGAGCATATATATTTTTGAGCCATACTTTAAAAAAAAAAAAAAAAACTTAGATGTGTTCAGATAATTTAAACTGATAGGAAAATTAGCCTGTCATGTCTTGAAAGGACTTCTGCTATCAGCAGATAATAACTTTAACCAGTCTAGAATAAATAACATTTGAAGTTTGAAAAGGGTGTAGTTATTTTTGTTGTAATTTGTACAGTGATTATTTTTATAAAGTTGAATTTAAAGGCTGAAACAAAAGGAGCATTTAATCAGTTTTGTTATATATGTGGGTAAATCTGGCTAAATTGCTTGCAATAAAGTTAGTTGTCAGTAGAATTCAGAAAAAAAAACTTTTGTTAAGAAAAAGCAGATGTGATCTACGCATCCTTCATAAGAGATGAGTTGTGAAATTGGGAATATAGATAATAGTTTATATAGATATATCCATCTATTCTTCATTTTTGGGAGATACTCTGTGTTATAAGACTCAAACCACACAGCTGACCAAAATACAGTGTTCAACAAACCACTCTTCCCATTTTACCACATGTTGTCAGGGGGGAATGCTAAATGTAGATGAAGATACAAAGCTGTGTTCAGCTAGTGTTTGATTTAAGTCATTGTAGGTAGTTATGGCTGCTATTAGCATTTGAGGAGACTGCACTCATCTTTCTGATTCTGCTTCTGCCACTTTCTAACTTTTCATCTCAAGCTAACAAAAACATTACTATGTTTGTGAACAATATATTACATATCCAGATACGTAATCCATAAATAATTTCTCAGTAAAATAAAGTTGCAGAAACATTTTTTTTCCACTTTGTTTGTGATTTCACAATTGTCGGTGATTGTGTGTAGATGTTTGAGGCAAAAGAAATACTATATTGTAGAATAATATGTAATCTAATAAAACATGGAGAAGGAGAAAGGGTCAAACATGCTTTAGGAGCTGGGATACTTTGCAATCAGATTATAAAAGGTACAGATTTTTTAGCAGGCAGTGAAAAGCTTATTTAGATTTGTAAGATGTTTTGATCACCTGGAAATCCTCGCCGAGTTGGAAGGGGAATTTGTGATATCTTGTTTCGTCAGCCCAATTGCCGCCGTCTCTTGAATTACACACAATGGTTCGCTGGTCATTGAAGCGGCAATCCATGTGGAGTCCAAGGTTTTCAATGTCCTTGCCAATATTGATGTTAAATCTGCAGATGGACAGAGGACTTTATGTATTCAGTAGGATTATTACTATTTCATTGTTATTTGCAACATCTTATCAAACAAAACAAAAAAAAATAACATTTTCTACAGTCAGAATCTACAGATTTATTATAATTGTAATATTGTAATAAATATTTTGGACAATTTATTTTGTACCAATCATCATGACATATTCAGAAAAAGCAATATCAGTTATAAGACATATAACTTTCAGAATTTCTGTGATGACTCTGCAGTAGTAGGATGTATCAGCAGGGGTGATGAGTAGGAGTACAGGACTACGGTGGAGGACTTTGTTACATGGTGTGAGCTGAACCATTTGCAGCTCAATGTGACAAAGACAAAGGAACTGGTTGTGGACCTGAGGAGGGACAAGGCGCGGGCTATTTCCATCAGGGAGGTCAAACAAATATCTAGGAGTCCACATTGACAATGAACTGGACTGGGCTAAGAACACCGACACTCTCTACAAAAAGGGCCAATGTCGTCTCTATTTTCTGAGGCGCCTGAGGTCCTTTAACATCTGTAGGACCATGCTCAAGATCTTCTATGAGTCTGTGGTGGCAAGTGCAATCTTCTATGCTGTTGCATGCTGGGGCAGCAGACTGAGGGTGGCTGATGCAAACGGACTGAATAAACTGATCCGCAATGCTGGTGATGTGGTCGGTATTGAGCTGGACTCTCTGTCGACAGTAACAGAGAGGAGGATGCTCTCTAAGCTGCAGGCCATTATGGACAATGTCTCTCATCCACTATACAGCACATTGGAGAAACAACGTTTAATGTGTATACACTGCTTTACTGATTTCTGTACTGATAAATAAATAAATAAAATAATAAAAATAATCAGAGTGTTTTATTATTTTATTCTTTATTCTTTATTCTCTTATTCTCTATAATATATTCTTCTATTTTGTTTATTCTTATTCTATAATTTTAATGGAGAACTGTAACTATTTGTAATTTCCCTCTGGAATCAATAAAGTGATTCTGATTCTGATTAAAACTACCTTCTTGTACCTACAATCACTGTTCACTGTATGAGCTCCACTGATCATACAGGTACACTTTGTAGTTCTACAATTACAAACTGTAGTTCATCTGTTTCTTTGTATAATTTGTTATCTTTCTTTCACCTGTTCTTCAATAAACAGGACCCCCCACAGGACCACCACAGAGCAGATATCGTTTTGCTGATGGTTCATTCCTTATTTTATTATTTTGTGAGACTAATAAAAATAATAAAATAAATAAATAAATAGTCATGT
>BRDA01002299.1:18779-39448 GCA_036984385.1 Crenuchus spilurus
AAAGTATACAGAGAAACATATGTACTACAGTGTGTAATTGTGGAGCTATAAAGTGCACCTGTATGGACCGTAGAGCTTATCAAATAGACAATGAGTGCAGATACAAGATCATTTTAATGTTTTGACTGACTGTTCAGTGAGAGAAAGAGAGAGAGAGGGTCATTAATGTTTAATAAAGTTCTGCCTGGAAGACATAATGGCTCATCACTCATTCAATCCCTGCTGACCTGGACCTCTGGTTGATTCAGGTTGTCCTTTCTACATCTGCTCAGCTGTTATAAAATTATTTACTTCTAGCAGGACTGAGCTTCAAGACATTTTCTCTGTTTAACCTTGTTTTACGGTAAGCCTACCTTTCACAGGCATTCTTGACGTTGCCACGTACGATCAGCTTCTGACCAGGCCACATCTGCATGTCCTTGACAATAATGAACACCTTTATTGAAAACAATGTGGAACATATAAGATAGAAGAGAATTTACTCATCACAACTTAGAACCAATTTGTTTACTTAAAAAATTACAAATTATTTTAAATTTTGAAAATTATGATATAAAATTCTTATCAGACAGGTGGTATTTGTTTTCATGTCACCTTATATTTATGACACTTTACTTTATTATGATTATTATGACATTTCTGTTGTATTTTATTTTAGGAGATACCTGTGATATACATTTATCATAAATAATAAATGAAAGAATGTTCTTCAAAAGAGTGCTGTAGTACTCACCATGTTGTTGTTGTTGTTGTTGTTGATGATGTTGTGAAGGTCTCAGCAGAAAAGTTTCACACTTGTACTTCGTTGAAGTTGTAACACTTCTTTATATTGATGAGAGAAATCTGGAGGTGTGTTTTTGTTTTGTTCATCTACCAATAGAAACACAGAAGGATGGAGAAATCTATGACTGATGTTTGTGGTTTTGTGACAAATTCCACATTCGCTGGGCTGAACATGCCCTTTTACTTTTTTTGTTTCTACAGTATAGCAGCCCAGACACACGGAAAGAAACAAAAAGACTCTGGAACCTGCTGATGATCTGGCCTCAGATTCCTTATTATGGACTTCAGAATGACCTCCTGTGGCAAGGGCTAATGTGCAAAAGCAACAGATGCTCCAGGAAAGCTCCAGAAAGCCACAACTATGAGTTGAGGACTGCTAAATATAGGCATTGTTGCGTGTAAATATATACATTGTTGTGTGTACTTTCCTTTTTAATTTACAGCATGTAGCACATACTCTTTTTAGACTAACAACCTCAGTCATGAATATTTGTAGGCAGATGTAGTGTTAGAAGGCTTATAGGTTTAGTGTGGTATGGTTTCCCACCTGAGTACAGAAACATTTCAGCCTCAAGGGAGGCAGATGTTACAACTTTCATGTTAATTCCTATTAAGACATAGAGCTTACAGATCACACATTTGACTGGATGTCTTCTTACTGTGAACACTTAGTTGAGTAGAAGTAGGTGACGTTCTCATGAAAGAAAATGTTGGTCTGTAGAAAATAGGCTTAGTTTCCTCACCATAAACATTTCATTAACCATTAAAGTAAATTAACAATAAAAGCACAAATAATGCAATGTTTATATATATAAAAAAGAAGATGAAGTAGTTTTATTAATCACCCACATTTTATCTGCATTTTACTCATCCTGAGACTGAACACACACACACACACACACACACACAAGGGGGCAGTCTGTACACCTATCCCATTCAGTTGGCACATCAGATGTGGAGAAGAGTTCGAGGTTTGGGGTCTTAGATATGGGCAACTCCGCTGTGGATGCTTAGAGAGGGTAAAGGCATTATTTGTGATAGTCTAGGAGATTAAACATGCAACCTCTCACCCCCAAGCCAACTTCACTAGCCTGGCTCCTCATTACAATTAAATTCCATAATTGTTAAACAGCTCTATCCTCACCTAATGGTACATAATGCCATACAACATTCTCTGACAGTAACAGCTTCCTTGTCTACATCAATCTGCATAAGTGCTACCACATCTCAAAAGATATTATTGTAAAATATTGTAGAAAATTGTTGTTCATTAATTTTAACAAAGTAAACAAATTTTAGATCCATCACATACAAAATGTTATATTTCAAGCCTTTGTTTTACTTATGATGATAAGTACAGCTTATGTATGTCATTAAAATCCAGAATTTTATATATATATATATATATATATATATATATATATAATATATATATATATATATATATATATATATAATTTTTTTTTTTTTTTTATTTATTTATTTTTTTTTTTCGGTTGACCATCATTTACGAAGATGTCGTTAGGTTGTGTTGATTCCGTTCATGGTAGCGAGTGTGGCTTAAGAGGCCAATTCTAGAAGTGCACACCTGAGGGCAGTAGGGACACTGGAGAGATGTTGCAGTAGTATGTGGGCTCACAGCAGAGGTCTTTCAGCGAGACCTGGTGTCGGTGATCTGTTTCCTATAGTTTCCTAATGGCAGCTGCGTGTGTTGTGTAATGCCACTTGTCTCTGTCTTCAGCACCTGATTCCAGCTCTTTTGCAGAGATGTCTCAGTGTTTTAGAATGTCATTGATGCAGTCTTTGTATCTCTTTCTTGGATGACCAGTGTTTCTGTGACCCAGAGACAGTGCTCCATAGAGGACCTGGCGTGGGATGCATGAACTGTCCATACGAATCACGTGACCAGTCCAGCGCAGCTGTGCTTTCATGACCAGTGCCTCTATACTGCTGAGGCCTGCTCTGTCAAGGACTTTTATGTTTGTAATCCTGTCCTGCCACCTGTTTTTCATAATAGAGTGCAGGGTCCTCATATGGAAGCATTCAAGCTGTTTAAGATGTCTTCGGTAAAGTGTCCAGGTCTCTCAACCATACAGCAGGTTGGTAAGTACTACTGCTTTGTAAACCTTTATCTTGGTGGAGAGCTTGATATTCTTGTTTGACATTACGCGTGTGCAAAGGCGACCAAGAGCCTGGCTTGCTTTGCATATGCATGCAGCAATCTCTTTGTCCATCCGCAGAGATATTGCTGCCCAATAGCCATTCATGCAGATAGCAGGAGGCAGTGCGCTGGTTCCAGGAGCGGGTTGGTGGAGGACTTTGGTCTTGTTTAGGCTGTGTTGGTAAGCCCATAGAGTTTAGTCGCTTCAGCGAACTTGTTGGCAATCATTTGAAGGTCTGATTCCGTTTGTGACATTAGAGCACAGTCATCAGCATAGAGGGCCTCTAGCATCAACCTTTCTGTTGTCTTGGACTTAGCATTCAGTCTACGAAGGTCGAAGAGGGAGCCATCCAGTCTGTACTTCAGATACACACCTTTGTTCAGGTCATGCCTGGCGTAATTTAGAACGCATGTAAAGAATAGATTGAACAGAACTGGCACAAGTACACAACCTTGTTTGACACCATTAGAGACCTCGAAGGGATTGGATATCATGCCACCAGAAATACCTTGGTCAACCATGCCATCATGGAATAGGCGGATGAGCTGGACAGATTTTCTGGGTCAGTCAAGCTTTGCAAGTCTGGTCCACAGTTCTTCTCTGTTGACAGTGTCAAAGGCTTTTGTCAAGTCTATAAAGACAGCATACAGGTCCAAGTTCTGCTCAATATACTTCTCCTGGATCTGCCTCACTGTGAAGACCATGTAAATCGTGCTCTGTCCCGGTCTAAAGCCACATTGTGCTTCTGGTAGAGTGCATTCTGCAATATCTCCAGTCAGGTGGTTCAGAAGGACACATGCTAGAATCTTCCCAGCAGTAGACAGCAGGGAGATCCCACAGTAGTTGCCACAGTCTACTTTGTATCCCTTGTTTTTGAACAGTGGAACAACTGTGGCATCACAGAAGTCCCGTGGCATTTTTTCTTCTTGCCAGATGTTCACTAGAATCTCGTGGAATACATCTATTGCTTTTGGGCTTGCCTCTTTGAAGAAGTCGGTGGGGATACCATCCATGCCAGGGGCCTTCCCACAGCTCATCTGGGAGATCGCTTTCCTCACTTCATCCATGGTTTGAGGAAGAGCAAGGTGATCAAGTGTTGGTTTCTGCTCTACTGCTTCCAGAGTGGCTTGGTCAACTGAAGAGGGTCTGTTAAGGAGTTCCAAAAAGTGTTCACAACAGCGATTAGTGATACTATCTTTTTCTTTCAGAAGGGTGGAACCATCCGCAGAGAGAAGCAGAGTTGTACTTGATTTGTGAGCTCCATATACAGCTTTAAGCAAACTGAAGAACTCCTTGGGGTTGTTAGCATCTGCAAAATGCTGGATCTCCTCGGCCTTGCAATCCCACCAACTATCCTGCATGCTGCGGAGCTTATTCTGCATCACTTTTTGTAAATGCTTGAAGTGGCTGTGCTTTGTTGAAGAGCTGGTGTTATTTTGCCATGCAAGAAAAGCCTTACGCTTCTCCTCCAGCATTCTGCCAATCTCTGCATCATTCTCATCGAGCCAGTCTTGGTGTACTTTACTCGTTGGTCCAAGCACTGTTTTTGCTATCTCAACAACAATCTGCTTAAACTGGGTCCACTTTGCTTCTGGGTCTTCAGACAGAGCCCTGTGAACGCTCATCATGTTGTCAAGATGGAGCTGAAATTTCTTTTACTCATCAGGGCACTTGAGTCTGGCTGTGTTGAATATGGTACGAGTGAGCTTTGGCTTCATGCGATGCACTGTGGAAATGTGGAGATTCAGGGTAGTCCGGACAAGCCTATGGTCAGTCCAACATTCAGCCCCACGCATGGCTCAGGTCATTCTGACATCACTTGTATCTCGCTGATGGACAATGACATAGTCAATGAGGTGTCACTGCTTAGATCTTGGGTGCATTCATGTGGTTTTATATTTAGTTGCCATTCTAAAGAGAGTGTTAGTGATTGTGAGGCTGTTTTCAGCACACATTGTCAGTAGGAGCAGCCCATTATTGTTCCCAATACCATGCGTGCCTAGCACTCCCTTCGAGTTGTTATGGTTGCATCCTAATCTTGCATTGAAGTTGCCAAGTATCAGCAGTTTGTCACTGATTTCTGACTTCTTTACAAGAGAGTCCAGGTTCTCGTAGAACACTTTTGTCTTCATCGCAACTTTGTAGAGTGGGGAGGTATGCATTTATGATAGTGGTGTCTCGAGATGGCACCAGGGGAACCAAAGTTTCATTAGGTGCTCATTTATGCCTATAGGCAAATCAGGTATCTGTTTGAGAAGTGAGGTTCTAATGGCGAGACCAACTCCATGGGTTCTGTCTTCACTCTCAGTTTTTCCTTTCCAGAAAAAGATGTACCCACCCTGGGGTTCACAGACTGACCCTTCATCCGCGAGTCTGGTTTCACTGAGAGCAGCAGTATCTCTCTTGTAATGGTTAAGTTCTCTGGCAATAAGCGCTGTTCTTCTTTGGGGCCATGTTGCGTCATCTCTGTCCATAAGGGTGTGCACTTTCCATGTACTGAAAAGTAGTTTATTTTGTTTATGATTTCGACTGCATTGAAGGATTAACTGCCAGTCGTGGTTGGTGTTCAGGTCTCTGATCACTTCTGACTCTGATCCCTCCACTTGCTCAACTTTCTCGCTTTGACAGAAACCTGGATCACCCCAGACAACTCAGAGACTCCAGCAGCCCTGCCTTTACTTTCAGTCATTCTCCAAGGCTGACTGGCAGAGGTGGTGGCACAGATTTTCTCTTGTCTAAAAAGCAGAGGTGGGAGTATGTTCCTCATGTGGAAGTAACAAGCAAGTCTCAAGTCATCGCTTTCAAGTCAAAAGCAAGTCCCAAGTCACTGTTGTGAGAACCAAGCAAGTCAAGTTGAGTCCCTGCTATAAGTCAAGCAAGTCACAAGTCAAGTCATACAAAGCAGAATCACAATCAATTTGTTGTCAGTGCATAAGTACAAGAACAAGTACAGCAAAATCATCATCAGTCAGAAGAAAAACAGTGGAACACAGTGGGGAAGGAGTGGAGGTGATAAAAAATAAAACTCCCCTCAACCCCCAGATTGCGCCCCAAGTGAGGCACAGTACGGGAGCCCAGGTGGGAAAAGAAAAAAGTCACCTATTACGGCTAAGCACAATGACAAGACATAGCAAGTGGTGGGGGTGGGGCAGGATGGGCAGGTGGGTAAGGAATGGAGATAGGCCAGCGTCAACAGACAGAGTCCAGCAGCGTCAGAGCGCTCTCTCAATGGAGATGTCATGCCCCCACCTGGGAGTAAGCGGTTGGAGGCAGTTGGGTGTGGTCCAAGTACTATGGGGGGTGGGGGGAGACAGGTTGATTGCTCCTTCAGCAGTCAGAGAGTCTGTATTTCTCAGTCCGCAAGTTGTCATGCAATGAGACATGGGGGAAACTAACATCAAGACTCTTCTCTGTCTTTGCACCGAAGTGGTAGAATGAACTCCCTCTGGCTGTTGGGAGAGCAGAGTCCCTCACTGTCTTCAAACACAGACTGAAGACCCATTTCTTTATGGAGCACTTCACTAGTCTTCACTAGTTTAAATCTCTTGTTGTAATGCATTGTTATGCTCATATTAGAGTTGCCACCTTTCATATTTAGAAATAAAGGACACCCCTGGCTGGGTTGGGGGGGGTTGGGGTTGGAGGTGGGGGATATTTTGTTATCTGATATTCTGATATTCTGTTATTCTGGATATTCTGGTTGGGTGTGGCTTGAATGTGGCACCTATATAATAAAAGGTCTTACACTGTCAGAGAAACATTATAAAGTGGACTAAAATTGCCTTTGGTAGATGTTACTTTTTAAAATCGTACACCATTTTCAGATGTATCTTAGCAATGCAGACAACGCTGTCATTGTTCACAACTCACACTAGTAATTTGGGCTTTTATGGCTTGGTTTACTTAAAAGACCTCTTGCAGCTCCCAAATCAAAAGATCTTCTTCTTCTTTTGCTGCTTAGCTTAAGCTAGTAATAAAATAATGTCAATTCAACAGTGAATGAAATAAATGTAGAAATGTAAAAACAACTGAAATAATTTTTTTCTAAAATAAAATAAAAGAGTTTTGCCTTTTACAGAAAGAACAGAACAAAAACTAAAAGAAAAGAAATATATATATTCATCTGGCTGCAACATGGTCACATATTTCACAATATCACAAAATGATCATTAATTAATAAAGGAAAAGGAAAAGAATAAAGGAAAAAATAAGTAAATTATATTTACAATACAGGCAGTAGTACATGTATCATGCAAAAAGAAAAATCACATATCCCCCAACACTTTCCATACTGACCATATTTCAGTGATTTTTTAAATAAGATTTCAAAGAGTCGACTCTAAGAGCCGTTTCATTCGCCAACGACCCATCACTCACACACACATTCTGCTGAAATACGACAGAGAGGGTGAGAGAGAGAGCAGCAGATTCACATATATCGTTCTGTCTCAGTTCAACCTTATTTCACCCCCTTTGATAAAAATACAGAACAAAGCACGTCCCGTATCCGTTCAATACGGAACGCGACTTTTAATTTACAAATACGGAACGATTCCATATTTTACGGGACGAGTGGCAACCCTAGCTCATATTGTGGATAATTGTGTATCTTTCCTTCATTCTAAGGTATTAGTAATGGCTGTTCTAACAATGTCTGAACTGAAGAGTTGCTTGAAATCTAACCTGTCTTTACTAGCAGAGATAATTCTCTTATGGAAACAAAGCAATGTTGTACATTGCTCTGGATAAGAGCGTCTACCAAATACTGTAAATGTAAATGTATGGAGTGGATTAAAGAGTGGCATGGCTTGCTATTTTAAGTCACAACACCTCTCTCAGGTCACTGTTTTATTTACTCTGAATTTTATTACTCAGGTAGATGAGGTGATGAAATGGAGGTTTTTAAGGGAGAATGCATGCTTTGAGAATTATGTTATTGTTTTTGTATATGCACCTAATGTGGGGACAGAAAAGATGGGTTTTTTAAACATGTTACATAAATAACTGGGGGGATTTTAACTGTACTGCTGATGACATGGAGAGAAATCACATGGAACCACATCTCATTTTATTTTGTCAACAGTACACTCTCAATGTCACGGGGGACATCACCAGATCTGGAGAATGAAATAGTGGAGATGTAGTATTCAGGAACCTCTACAGGAAATCAGGAGCACTTTGAAATTCTCAAAAGAAAAAAGCGAATCAGAGAGCAGTGGTCAACTTACGTGGAATGGTTTGAGCATTTTTTCCAAACCAGTGGCATTACTGAGGAGAAACATGTGGCAGTGTTTTTGAGTGTACTGGGAGATACTACATACGGGCTTCTTCGAAGCCTGATCGCTCCAGGAAAACCAGGTGAGAAAACTTATGCTCAGTTAGTGGAGGTGTTGCAGGTACATTTCTACCCAAAGCCTATTGTGATTGCTGAACGTTACCGCTTTTATAAATGCAGTCATCAAGAGGGAGAAAGTTTAGCACAATATGTGGCTGTTTTGAAGAAGCTAGCTGAGCACTGCAAATTTGGTTACAAGATGCACTGCATGATAGACTGGTATATGGTGTAAACAGTGAAACAATCCAGAGAAAGCTATTGACAGAGGCAACACTCACTTATACTAAAGCTGTAGACATAGCCCTGTCCATGGAAACAGTAGCAAGAGAATCACTACACCTCAGTAATTCATTGAAAGTAAATGTCTATTTCCAGAAAAAAATGTCTCAGATGTGGTAAGACAAATCACACTGAAAGTGAATGCTTTTACAAGGAACAGCTTTGACATAATTGTAACAAGAGAGGTCACATTTCCTGCATGTGCAGAAGCAAGAATTCGGGGGAAAAGCCAGTGTAGCCAGAAGGTAGAGATAAACAAAAAACTGGAGAGACAAAACAATGAAAAGACGTATACACAAGGTTGAAACTAACACAACAAATGAAAAAGAGTCAACTACTGACACAAAATCAGAACTGGCACTACACAAAGTAACAGCTGTCCAGAATGACACAGCAGGGTTGAAGGCAGTAAACAATACTAGTTCTACAACATCAGTGATTCTGATAAGGCCTGAGATTGAAGGACAGCCAATTGACATGGAACTAGATACTGGTGCAGCAGTGTCTCTGATCTCAGAAGAATTGTACAGAGGCAAATTAGCACATATGAGACTTTGCTGCACAAACATGGTCTTTAAAACATATACAGGTGAAATGATTGCCCCGGTAGGAGTCATTAAAGTCAAAGTCAAACTGAACAAACAGAGAGTGAGGCTACCTCTATATGTAGTTAAGGGTAATGGATCACCACTTTTTGGTCATGAGTGGCTTCGTAGAATAAGACTTAACTGGAGTGAGATTAAGACAGTATGGTCAGTGCACCAAACTGAGGCAGATACACTGGAAGCTGTCCCGAATAGACATGCAGATGTCTTTAAAAAAGACCGACCTTGGAACAATTAAAGGTTTTGAAGCTATGCTGACTTTGAAACCAGAGCAGCCACTTAAATTTCTGCATGCCCGAATAGTTTGTGGGGATTTTAAGTGAAGTCGCACAACTTCATAGCTTGATGGATGGATGGGCCTAGCTCTCTGTTTGAAAGGTGTGGGGTCAGATAACCTAATGGGATATTTGACAGCTGCTGTGTGCCCATAATCTAAGTCACCACAGGCAAAAACTTACTACAAAAATAGCTGCAATAAAATACACAAAACAGCTGCTATCCTGTCTTCCACTCAATACTCAATGGTGACTCATCCAAGTTAAATGAAATCATGTTATGTCCATTTACAGGAGCCAACATGCTACAGGAAGCTAAAAATTGTGAACTGCCATGGGACTTGGGCTCTGAATCCCCTGGGGAAGAGAAACATAAGCCTTTGGCACAAATAGCTCAGCATAGTGTACCTTGTAGAGTTGGTAATATTACGATAGCCTTGAGATTGCGGGGAGACACGACTGGCAGGGTATGGTGCTAAAAATTACATTACTATTATCAAACTAACAAATAACTTATTATAATACATTACTTACAAATTATGATTTATATTTTACTTGTTACTATTAATAATATAATAATAATAACTATTAAGTGTTATGAATAATACAATTATAAAATGTATATTTATCATTAAAGATATATTAGTATATTATTACATATTATTATTAAATATATATTTATAATATAGCTTGTATTTATTTAAATATAATATAACAGTTAAAAGTATGTAGCACAAAATTATCACCCAATCCTTTTCAGTCAACTTCAGTCCAGTGCATTACCACCAATTTTACACTTATGTTTTGACTGTATGGTCAACAGACCTCATTTACATAAAATTATACCTCATTTCTAAGTAAAATCAAGCAGAAATTCTTAATTATTTTGACAATAGTTCAACCTAGAGGCATGTAAATGGATGGTTATCACAGACTGGTAGACACACGCATGCAGACACAGATTCAAATCTTAAACGTTTGATGGAGTGACAGTGAGGACAGCCAATCACACATTAGTAAGAAATGGGAGAGCCAATCGATGAGCTTGTGCGCAGTCTAAAGTTAAACAGGCTTCAGATTGAGTGGTTTTGATTTCTGCTGATTCCTAATGCTCAACTTGTCTCCTTTTAATACAACGTAACATTGTTTTCTGAAGGTAAAAACTACAGGGGACCAAAACTGCCTTTTTAAAAAGCGAAAGCGACACATTCCATCCCACCCCCAAATTACGTCCATGCCTTCAGCTCATGAAGTCCTCTATTTTTAAAAAGCTCTACTGGCTTGGCTTTACATGCATGTTTCTTTGGTAAATGTTGCATTACGTTGGATGTTTTAATGCCCAGCACTTCATTACAAATAACACACTGAGGTTTCTGTCCGTGTTTGTCCTCAATGAACGAAAATGTACATTTCAAATGCTCCGGGTTATATTTGCGTTTTGCCTCTGAACATCGTCACAAATTTAAAGAGAAGGGTAACGGGAAACAAATGGTGGTTACCATGGAAACGAGTATGCTGCGCATGTCTGACGCATGCCTCTCTGTGTATTTTTGTTCAAGATTAATGATGAGTTCATCAACAGATAAGCTTTAATTATTATTATTTTTTAATAGTTTTAAAATTTATTTATTTTTTACAGTGAGGAAATTTGCAAGTTCTCCCACTTATAAATCATGGAGGGGTCTGAAATTTTTATCTTAGGTGCATGTCCACTGTGAGAGACATAATCAAAAATAAAAAATAAGGAAATCACAATGTATTGGTTGACTAACAAGTCTTTGAGGGCCAGAATGTTTGCTGATTGGCAGATGTTCAAATACTTATTTGCAGCAGTAATACACAAATAAATTATTTAAAAATCATACATTGTGATTTCAGGATTTTTTCCTTTTAGATTGTCTCTCACAGTGGACATGCACCTAAGATGAAAATTTCAGACCCCTCCATGATTTATAAGTGGGAGAACTTTCAACAGGGTGAAATTCACAGGGTGTTCAAATACTTATTTTCCTCACTGTACAAACTGTCCGTCACCCACCCAGAATGTGCCCACCAGTTGTGAATCACTGCCCTACAGTAACCTAAAGTATTTTAATATTTGGCCTTGTCTCTTTATCCTCGTGGAGGTCATACAGATCTCTCCAAATGTTAAAATTTACTACCAAAAAAAGTTATACACACACATATATTCACAATCATATGAACTCATTCAATAGTTAATTAATTTATTTATTTATCTCACATTTATAGCTTGGCTTAAAAGCTTTCATTCACTGGCAGTTCAATATAAATAAAACTCCCTCTCATCATAAAACCAGTCTTTTGCATTAAGAGCTTTTTTTAAAGACTTGAGAAGTAAAATGTCACATCTCACATAATACATCTCGCATTAACTCTCGCTCCCAAATAACTATCAGTTATTGGGGAGCATTTCTGTATTGGGTTTGAATATACTAGATTAAGATTCCATGGATCAAAATCCAAACTACACCAAACATGCTCTCTTTTCATTTGACCAGATGATTTTCGTACTGCCTTTTGTGATTACATGCCTGTTGGTTCACTTGGCCCTCCCCTCTGCTCATTGTCCGAGTTCTATCTTATTAAAAACTGCCCTTTTCATTCCATTTATTGGATTGTGTACATTATCCCAGGCACATCCTATAAAGTGCACATTAGCCCAGGCATTCAGATGTCTACTTGGTTGAATTCAATGTATGACCTAGAAAGGAAAGATGTGGTGGAAAGAAGAAGAAAAAGGAAAAAAGTAACAATGTTGAAAACATTGGATGAAAAAAAAAACTATTTTCCTCTGAGGGAGATTAATTGGTGTATCACATAGCCAGTGTCTCTTAATAAATGTGGAGTTTATTTCAGCATATTGGAATGAGCCCAAGCTACACAGAGCTTCAATAAATAAGGCTCTTCACAAGGAGTGCAAGAGGCTCTCTCCCAGTCGCCTGGGCTTCTTCCTGTTTATTTGTCCTGGGACGCAGGTTTCGAGGCGAGGTGGGTCCAGTTGAACCCGTATAAACATCGGGTTTGGCCCGGGATAGGCTGAACAACTGAAGCACTGCACTTCCAAAGAATTTTTAAAACCCATTGTGTGGAACGCTCTCTCAGACATTAGACACTCTGTCCTCGACCTAAAAAGTGTTTTGTATATGTATATTGACAAAATAACATCATTATAGCATGTGTGTACAGAACCTTGTGTAAACCATGGAACACTATTATATTGTCAACGATGTCTAAATCTCAGGGCATCGTTCCTCACTAGGTTCTCAAAGTGTTGAAATCATACTTTAAACAGAGTGTAAAAAGTTTAAAAATGCTGAAACATCTCAATGTTTAGACCTACCGGGCTGAAACCTCATCTTTGAGTCTCTGACCTCTGAGCATGTTGGACACAATGTGTTTACTTTCAGACAAGGCCCAGTTTTAATCTGACTTGAACTGTAACTCCAATAAAAGAACAGTGTTTCTATTTTAAATTGCCATTACTGCTATGACATTTTCCCTAAGGCTGGATTAACATGGTGAAACTTTCCTGCAACTAGTTGCATACAGCACTGTTTTCATGCAACTTGTCCATTAAGCAGTTCCATTATTCAGTTCAAGAGCAATTTTTTGTTACATGAATGTTTCAACCAGTGAGAATTGATTGAAAGGTGCAGGATACAATGCCACACACAATCCCTTGGAAATACTAATTATATATTTCATTGCAACCATGCTGATCAAAGGTGTTGGCCCAAGTAGATGATTTCAAACTGTACAAGCACTCAGAAATGACATATTTCAGGATAAATATTTTATTTTACTCACACAGACAATATGACAGTCAAAAAGACTCTGACGTTCTATTTCAGTACAACTATTTTGATCAAATTAATCAGTAATCACTTTGGTCCTGTCTGTCTGATTGTCAAGATTACTCCAAAATCAATATGAACTTTGATACACCTGAGTATTGAGTCTCAAAACCACAGAAACAAGTGTAAAATCAGATTTTCACAAAATTAGAAATCAAAATATATCACCTTGCTTACAGTATAATAGAATATGTCAATATACTGAATTGTAACCTTGGTCTCATGATTATTTCTTGTCAACAGACAGCTTTAGAAAAATTGTCCCTTATATTACAGATTTGTCCAAAATTGTTGTAAATTTAAAGAGAAGGAGAAAAAATTATTATATACACTGCTTAAAAAAATAAAGGGAAAACTTAAACAACACAATGTAACTTTAAGTCAACCACACTTCTGTGAAACCAACCTGTCCAGTCAGGAAGCAACACTGATTGTGAACCAATTTTATCTACTGTTGTGCAAATGGAATAGACAACAGGTAGAAATGAGAGACAATTAGCAAGACAACCCCTATACAGGAGTGGTTCTGCAGGTGGTGACCACAGAACTTTTCTCTGTTCTCTGTTCTCATCCTTTCTGGCTGATGTTTTGGTCACTTTTGCATTTTGTCACTTCTCTCACCAAATAGGTAGCATGAGGCGATGTCTACAACCCACAGAAGTTGCTCAAGTAGTGCAGCTCATCCAGGGTGGCACATCAATGTGAACTGTGGCAAGAAGGTTTGCTGTGTCTGTCAGCAGTGTCCAGAGCATGGAGCAGATACCAGGAAACAGGCCAGTACACCAGGAGACATGGAGGGGGCATGGAGGGGGCCATAGGAGGGCAACAACCCAGCAGCAGGACTGCTACCTCCTCCTTTGTGCAAGGAGGAACAGGAGGAGCAGTGCCAGAGCCCTTCAAAATGACCTCCAGTAGGCCACTAATATCCATGTTTCTGCTCAAACTGTTTCTGCTATGATTCCAAATCCAGACCTCCATGGCATAATAATTTTGATTTACATTGATCATTTTTGTTATTTTGTTCTCAACGCATTACACTATGTAATGAATATTGGAATATTTTATTCATTGAGATCTAAGATGTTATTTTAGTGTTCCCTTTATTTTTTTGAGCAGTGTATTTTTTAAATGACAGAAAACTCATTTTACAAATACAAAGCTAAACTTTCGTATGTCTTGTAGTAGTTATTTTACCATGTAAAGGTAAACTAGTATGAAAATGGGATAATAAACTGACTCATATTTTGCACAGCTCTAGTGGTGTAAATGTATTTTGGTCCAGTTTTTTTAGACTGACTGATGCTGGGCATACACCACATAACCAGATTTTAAAATGGTACTTTACACAATGGTATCTTACACTCTTTCAATTATGAAAATATCATAATTGTCTTCCAAAAGATTTATTGTGTATTCAAGCAAATAAAATGATGATGATGATGATGATGATGATGATGATGATGATGATTGTGATGTGATCAAGTCCCTTGTCAATCACCAGCAAAGTATTCATAAACATATGAAGGTGTATTGTATTAGAAAACTTACCTGTGTGAATGTAGATGGGAAAATGGTCAATGTTGGAGCCCCTGGTGACTAAGAGACAGTAAAATTCTAGTGCATTTATACCAAGCAGAGGATCCATGTTAGGTATTAAATGAGGGGTGTGCTAAGATTTAGAAGTACTTGTAAAAAAGGGAAAAAGTATGTAGAGTTAACATATAGATACAGCTGTTAATCGAAGATAAAAGAGCATATGCATGGTAGCACACTACCAGTAGTAGTGTGATGAAATTGGTAGAAATGATTATTTATTAGATTTGAGTTAACCCTGAATGTGATTGGATTGACCCAAGGTGGAGCTAATAGGGTATAAAAGACCGAGGGGTATTAAAAAGAGAGAGGGTAGTGCAGTGTAATGAAGGTCTGCATTATTGAGATATATTATTGATCATAATCTTGTGGTTAGATAGCCAAATACTACTACCTTTATATGGACCTGCACCAGGGCTATTTGTTTTAAAGTTTGTAAGTATTTATCTTAACTGTTTGTTTGTGTATTGGAAAATCACCAAATAAAGACACATTGGAGGATATTCCTGCATTCAAGTATTTTATTGAGCCAAAACCTAAGGCCAAAACTGACCGGTGGCCTCGTGTATCCTCCCTCAAAAGAGGATTCGGCGAGGAAGATGTCACAATGATGATGATTATTATTATTATTATTATTATTATTATTTTTATTATTAGTACTACTAGTAGTAGTAGTAGTAATAGTAGTAGTTGTAGTTGTAGTAATACTATTTATGCAAACATTTAAGATATATTCACACTTTGTGTTCACCCAATGGGCAGCATACCCGCAATATTTTTTTTTTTTTTTTTTTTTTTGTACAAGACATTTAGATGCAGTTCATTTTTGTTCACCATGTGTTTTACTGCACTAGCAATTACTGGCTACCATGTGCATTACAGTGTTTTAGTAGCATCTGCTAAATAGTCTGTCTTGCTATTCTAATGTTTAAACACATGCATATAGAAGATAAGGAATTGTAAATAGTTGTCCACTGTAGTAACCACTATACATGTAATGGTTAATGTCATTTTTCTTTGCAGAGTGTCATGTCTATGTGTCATAAGAGAGTACAACTACATGATCAGGCGAAGAAGAGGTATCACACACAAAATACATTTCATCACAGCATAGGCTACGATCCTAAATATCTAAAAACTTGAGAGGACCACTTGGCAAAAATTAAGATGAAGGTGGATGTGTTGCATCACTTACACAAAACAATAAACAATAAGTGACAACCCATTTACTCTCCCAGCAGTGATCCTCTCAACACAGCTTTTCTCTTTATAAGTCCAGTTGTGATCATTCATACATGAGATATTATAGAAACACTCTTTTGCCAATGTTAATTTAGCAGCTCTGTGGCACACTGGTCATGCCACTGGTCATGCCATTTATTTTATTCTGGCTCTCTCATTGGCTACTGCCCGTGTATTGCTCACTCTGTAACAATGGTGACCTTCTCACACTGCAGAACTCATAAATATTTTGAGTCATAAATATCAAGTTTAAGATGATGATACAGGATTTCAGGTCACTTCAGAGCTCAATCAGAGGCCTACAGATTGACTCATTGCTACTATGGCACCTCATCAATCATATATTAATAATCCAACCTGCAAAAGCACTTCAGATTGTGAAAAAATTTGATGTAAGTGGCAAATTGGTGTTAGAATATGGCCAAAAATTGTCTATTGTAGCCCCAGGTTAGTTTGGGCTGTTATGTGGATGTTTTTTACTCCAAAATGTATTTCAGTGCAACAATCTTTATCAAATAAATGATTCAGCAACAAATTAATAAACAAAACAACAAAAAGTGAATAAAACCAACAATCACAGCCAGTGCGAGTTTATTTCTTCTTTTAATATTGTCTCCAACAATATAATAATGACAGACATATCCAAAGATATTTTACAAAATATTTGTGCATTCATTTAATGTTAGTTTTTAACCATTATTCTATTACACATGACTTTTACACTGTCATTAATAAACAAAAATACCCAATGTAGCCAATTTAGCTTAATGGTGCCAGTTTTAGTTTATACCTTACAGAAAAAAAGAAGGAAATAGCACTGTAGCGTATTTAAACTTTATAAACTGCACTTATATAAGGATTCTACTAATAAAAACAATAGCGTTTAACTTCAACAAAGAGACTGCATACATTGGTGTGGATATTCTCAACTCACTTGTGCACAGTACTTACTTAAAAAGTTCACAAACTGGTGAATACAACTCCATAGAAATTGAGACAATGGCATTGAAATTCAGGGGTACCTTGGGATGCGAGCAGACCAACATACAATTTTTTAAGATACGAGCTGGAACTCCGTCCGTATTTTTGTTCGAGATCTGAGCGAATTCCAAGATATGAGTGGCTGCTGCTAGTTGGCGCATTGGCGCAAAGGTCCAGTATGGGCAGCACAACACCTGCATCTCATTCTTCCTCACGTGTTACCCTCAGAATCAAGTCCAATCTTGTGCGCTGTACTCCTTCTTGCATCCTTTTTGAAAAAATTAGATAGTAAAAATGTTTTAAGCTTGGCACTGAGTGGCTCAGCAGGCAAAGACATTACCACTATGACCTGAGGATCGCGAGTTCGAATCCCGGTCATGCTGTTTGCCATCAACAGCCAGGGCCCAAGAGAGCAAAAATTGGCAGTGCTGTCTCTGGGTGGGTAGCTGGCGCTCTCTCTCTCCTTGCAATGTCCGCTGGCTCAGGCGTCTACTGATTGCTCCAATCAGAGCTGGGGACCCTGTGTGCCTTCCTCCTAGCGCGTTAGGCTCTCCAGCGATGGTGTATCAGCGGTGGTTCGAAAAGAGGCGGTGGCTGCATCACACGCGAAGGAGGCTTGTGCTTGCCTGCACCCTCCTAGAATCAGGGACATTGCAAAAGTGATGAAGGAGAGGCCTAATGGAGGGGATGGGCTAATTGGCTACCACTACATTGGGAAGGGGATAAAAATTGGCAAAAACCTAGAAAAAAAAAAAAAAAAAAAATGTTTTAAGCTCTTAAACCTATTTAATTTTTATTTTTATTTTTTTTTTACATATATGCTGTTTTCTTCCTTACTTTCTTTCTAGGTGAGCGCCGTAAATGGCTGCCCTCCCAGCAATAAATAGCTGGGGCCTTCATTTTGTTGTACTTGTACAATTACAATAAAGTATTCTGATTCTGATTCAGTAATTATGTAATAATAATAATAATAATAATAATAATAATAATAATAATAATAATAATAATAAGTTACACTTATTGTCTATATAATAATAATAATAAGTTACATATATAGTGCCTTTCACAGACACAAGGATGCTTTACAATCAATTAAAAGAAAGAAAGAAAAAAACACTGGTATCAAGAAGGAAAGGCATAAGAGAAGAGACAGGTTTTCAAATCGGATTTAAACACAGGAAGAGAGGGAGATAGTCTAAGAAAGAGAGGAAAGCATTCCAGAGGGTAGGAGCAGAAACACTAAAGGACCTGCCACCCATAGTGGACAATCTAAACCTGGGAACAGACAAAAGAGCAGAGTCAGAGGACCTAAGTGACCGTTTAGGAACATAAGGCTGCAAGAGAGAAGAAAGGTAGGATGGAGCCAAACTGTGCAATCCCTTGTAAGTCAGTAAGAGGACCTTATACTGGATGCATTTTGAGACAGGTAACCAGTTGAGTTGTTGAAATGCAGGGGTGATATGAGCAGATTTTCTAAACTGAAGATAAGATTCTGGCAGCAGAGTTCTGAATATATTGAAGAGGACTAAGAGTTTTGGCAGGTAGGCCACAGAAAAGAGCATTACAGTAGTCAAGTCGTGGGGTGACAAAAGAATGCATCAGAACTTTCAGTGTCTTTAAGAGAAAGTAAGGGACGGAGTCTACTGATGTTGCGTAAATGAAAGAATGCAGATTTAGTCAGAGATTTAATGTATGATGTAAAACAAAGAGTTGGGTCAAATAAAACTCCCAGATTTGAAACAGTGGATGATGATGTGATAGTTATATTATCTATGCCAAGGGAACAGTTTGTGTAGGGTGAGATGGCAGCTTTAGAACCAATAATAAGAAATTCAGATTTATTTGTATTAAGCTTAAGTACATTTCTGTTTAACCGGTCTGTTAACTCTTGAAGACAACAAAGAAGATGGAGGAAAAGACTCGTTAAGTTTGAGGCTAAAGTAAATCTGAATATCATCAGCATAGCAGTGAAAACAGAGACAAAAGGAATGAATAATACTACCAATGGGCAGAATGTAAATAATAACTAACTGGGGGCCAAGGACCGGGCCTTGAGGGAAACCCTGAGTTCCTGGGACAGTATGTGATTATATAGGATTTTATTTCCTATAGATACAAAATGCGATCTATCAGTTAGGTAAGAAGTAAACCAAGTACAGAACCAGAAAGGCCAAGAGTGGAAAGACGAGAGATTAGTACAGTATGATTAACAGTGTCAAACGCTGCAGTGAGGTCAAGTATCAGAAGATCATAAAAACAACCAGAGTCTGAGGAAAGAAGCAGGTCATTTAGGACACGCACAAGTGTAGTTTCAGTACTATGATGGGACCGAAACACAGACTGAAAAGTAAACCATTTTTTTCATGAGATGCTCAAGACATCTGCCAATAGTTTTAAGTGCATGAAGCTCAGAAGTAAACCAAGGAGAAGAGCAAGAAGCAGGGACAGTTCTGGTCTTGAGAGGAGCAAAATGATCAAGGATAGAAAAGACAGACTTATCATAAAGAGATACAGCATCATCAGTAGAGGAAAGCACACAAACTGATGAAAGTATAGAGGATTTAAGATGGGAGGAAAAAAGCACAGATTGACTACATCCTGATCAACAAGCAGTGGAAACAGTCAATCAATAATGCACGCACATGCCTCAGTGCAGACTGTGATTCTGATCACAATCTCGTGATGTTGACATTGAAGATGAGGTTCAAAAGGAAACAAGTGAGGAAGCCAATCCAACTTGACCTTGGAAAACTCAGACAGGACCAGTTCAAGCTGCACTACCAAGTGGAGGTTGCAAACAGATTTGAAGACTTGGCAAGGCTTCAGGAACCACACACACCAGATGAACTGTGGCAGCAAATGAAGAATGTCATGCTGGAAGCTGCTAAGAAGGCAATACAGAAGAACCACATCAAACACAAGAACTGGATTATCAGTGAAACCTTTGAGTGGATTAAGAAGAAGCATGAAGCAAAAACAAAGTCTTCCAGTGATTACAGGCAACTGCGAAGTGAAGTACAGAAGAGGCTCAGAAGAGATAAGCAAGCTGAGTTGGACTTATTGTGCAGTGAGCTGGAAGAAAATGCAAAAAAAGGAAGAGCAGACCTGTATTCCAGGTAGTAAAGAAGCTCACCAAACCTTTCCAGCCTCGCACAGTAGCCGTCAAGGACAAAGATGGGATGAAACTTGTGGAACCAAAGAAGGTGTGTCAATGATGGAAAAAATATTGTGAGGAACTATACAGTGATGCAGAAGATAACATTCAGATTGATGTTCAAGAAAAGGAACCATCACCACTGAAGGAAGAAATCAAGTGTGTTATGTTAGAAATGGCTACACAAAAGGCATCAAGTCCAGATGACATAGCAATTGAACTGCTCAGGTTTGGTGGGGAGATCACATTGAATAAGCTCCATGAGGTCTGTATGGAAGTTTGGGAAACTGGAATTTGTCCAGAAGAATGGACGCAATCACTTTTCATCCCATTGCCCAAGAAAGGAGACTTGCTCCAGTGCAAGAACTACAGGACCATTGCACTG